>JAVIAB010000008.1:16147396-16327396 GCA_032433765.1 Megaustenia siamemsis
CTTTTAACTCATTTTCACTCTTAGCAAATAAGACTATATCATCAACATACCTTAGATTATTTATACTATGACCTCCGATTGTTATTCCAGGCATGCCCCTTATGGATCTTAAAATAATCTCGCTATACATATTAAACAAATCTGGTGACAACACACAACCTTGTGTAACACCCTGTTTTATTTGTTGAAATATTCCCACTTGGTTTCCAGTTCTTATGACCGCTGTTTGTTGCCAGTACATGTTCTTTATTATTCTTAGATCTTTGCTGTCTACGTTTATGCTTGCTAAAATGTTCATTATCTTGGTGCGTTACTTTGTCAAATGCCTTGGTATAATCTATGAAACATAGGTATAGATCTGTTTTCACCTCAATGGCTCTTTTACTAAAGATCTTATGATGTATATGGACACATATACTATATTTATATTTAATACACACACTCTCACTGTGTTTACGACCGTCTGTTTGTATTTGTATTGTCTTTATCTCCTCTGTCCATCCAGTCATTCAACTGTCTGTCATTCTGGTTGTCTGTTCACCTATAAACACATATACCATACCCTCCAGCTCACATACACGAGTTCGTATACTACATTTGTCTGCAACTTTATTTGTCTTCATGCCCATATTCCATTGTCTGCCCATACATTTGTTTGTATATCCATATCTCATTGTCTGCCCATATATTTTGTTTGAGTATCCATATCTCATTGTCTGCCCATATATTTGTTTGAGTATCCATATCTCATTGTCTGCCCGTGTATTGTTTGAGTATCCATATCTCATTGTCTGCCCATATATTTGTTTGAGTATCCATATCTCATTGTCTGCCCGTGTATTTGTCTTCATGCCCATATTCCATTGTCTGCCCATATATTTGTTTGCATACCCATATCTCATTGTCTGTCCATATATTTGTTTGCATATCCATATCTCATTGTGTGCCCATATATTTGTTTGCATATCCATATCTCATTGTGTGCCCATATATTTGTTTGCATGTCCATATCTCATTGTCTGTACATATATTTGTTTGCATACCCATATCTCATTGTGTGCCCATATATTTGTTTTGCATACCCATATCTCATGTCTGCCCTTATATTTGTTTGCATATCCATATCTCATTGTCTGCCCTTATATTTGTTTGCATATCCATATCTCATTGTGTGCCCATATTTTTGTTTGCATATCCATATCTCATTGTCTACCCATATATTTGTTTGCATATTCATATCTCATTGTCTGCCCTTATATTTGTTTGCATATCCATATCTCATTGTCTGCCTTATATTTGTTTGCATATTTCATATCTCATTGTGTGCCCGTATATTTTTGTTTGCATATCCATATCTCATTGTGTGCCCATATATTTGTTTGCATATCCACATCTCATTATCTGCCCCATATCCATATCTCATTGTCTACCCATATATTTGTTTGCATGTCCATACCTCATTGTCTGCCCTTATATTTTTTTGCATATCCATATCTCATTGTCTACCCATATATTTGTTTGCATATCCATATCTCATTATCTGCCCCATATCCATATCTCATTGTCTACCCATATATTTATATTTGTTTGCATATCCATACCTCATTGTCTGCCCTTATATTTTTTTGCATATCCATATCTCATTGTGTGCCACCTTTCATTTCTCCAGCCATATACATGTATTGTTTTATTATGTCCATTACCAATTCCCCCCCCCCCCCCCCCCCACACACACACACTCATGACCGCATCCCGTCATGTAATGCCAAGTCCCCATTCCCCCACTCGTGACCGCCTCCCGTCATGGTGAACTTTACTAACCCCCTACTCGTGAGATCTCCCCAAACAAGAACCCATTTCCTGCTGCGACCATTAACTAACCCCCCCCCCCCTCCCAAGTTCCCACTAGCCCAGGCAAACTTTAAGCATGTAATTAACTATTGTTTAAATTAGGCAAGCGATCTCTCCATGACTGTGCTATGTGGTTACTATCATTATCATGTGCCGCAACTTCCGCATTTAACTTGTTTTGCTTGCGTTCACTCGATGGCTAAATGGTTAGATCTCTTCATCATTCTACTTTAAAAGGACGTTAAGTGGCGTGTCTGCGCTGTGTTGTGCTTTGAAAGCATAACTGTGATATTTGCGCCTTTTGGCATAGCTGTGATATTTGCGCCTTTTGGCATAACTGTGATATTTGCGCCTTTTGGCATAACTGTGATATTTGCGCCTTTTGGCATAGCTGTGATATTTGCGCCTTTTGGCATAACTTGTGATATTTGCGCCTTTTGCATAGCTGTGATATTTGCGCCTTTTGGCATAACTGTGATATTTGCGCCTTTTGGCATAACTGTGATATTTGCGCCTTTTGGCATAACTGTGATATTTGCGCCTTTTGGCTCAACGCATTCGATTTCAGCGCGGCATTTTTTTTAAAGTACGGGGTTGATTTTTCTATACTCACGTATCCAGACTAGAAAACATGGTTTGTCTATTTCTAGGGGCCCCGAAATAAATGTGTTGTAGAGTCTGGATAGCTCTATTCTGTCCATGAAACCAGTTTCATTGCAGTCACGAATTTCCCATATCCGCTCCACAACTTGTTCACATTTTCCAAAATGGCGTCGGTAAATTCTTGACAAGGTCGCTCTGTGCACGTCCTACTCGACTGCACAGGCGACGATTCCAAACCTTCTTAGTCGACCCTCTTACGACATGCATGGCAGGTAACAGTGGCTCTCTATTGATTTCTCCCCTCGCCGTGGAGGCCCAGGTAGTTCTGGTTCACCCGATCCTGGCTCAATCCATCAGCTATTAGTTGCTGACAGCTTTCAGCCCTGTTACTGTAGGGCACCTCTTCCGCCACTTCCGGATTTAACTTTGTTCATTATTTCACTAGCTGTAGTCTTTTTTTCTCAAGCACATCATTTGTGTAAAATGTTCTGAGTGGGAATGACGATTTGTGTAAAATGTTCTGATTGAGTAAGAATGAAGAAGATTGTGTAAAATGTTCTAATTGAGTAAGAATGAAGATTTGTGTAAAATGTTCTAATTGAGTAAGAATGAAGATTTTGTACAGAATGCTCTGAGTAAGAATGAAGATTTGTGTAAAATGTTCTAATTGAGTAAGAATGAAGATTTGTGTAAATGTTCTAATTGAGTAAGAATGAAGATTTGTGTAAACTGTTCTAATTGAGTAAGAATTAATATTTGTATTGAATGTTCTGAGTTAGAATGAAGATTTGTATAGTATGTTCTAATTGAGTAAGAATGAAGACTTGTGTAAAATGTTCTAATTGAGTAAGAATTAATATTTGTATAGAATGTTCTAACTGAGTTAGAATGAAGATTTGTATAGTATGTTCTAATTGAGTAAAGAATGAAGATTTGTGTAAAATGTTCTAATTGAGTAAAGAATGAAGATTTGTGTAAAATGTTCTAATTGAGTAAAGAATGAAGATTTGTGTAAAATGTTCTAATTGAGTAAGAATGAAGATTTGTGTAAAATGTTCTATTTGAGTAAGAATGAAGATTTGTGTAAAATGTTCTAATTGAGTAAAGAATAAAGATTTGAGTAAAATGTTCTAATTGAGTAAAGAATAAAGATTTGTGTAAAATGTTCTAATTGAGTAAAGAATAAAGATTTGTGTAAAATGTTCTAATCTGTCTCTTCCTGACGTCCACCTTATGGTTACTAGAGGGGTGTTCCCTTCACCTTCCGCATTAATAGAACGTTAATGGGCGTAATTTCGTATTACTCGCTTGGCCAGACTGGGTTGTCTGTTTCTACGAGAACCGCTGGTAGATGGAGTAGGGAGGGTCTTGATCAGCTCTGTTTGCCGATCTTAACGCATGTACTTAACTGTAGGTCGCTGACCGCGCTCATCTCCCGTTTCTGGGTGTTCGCCTCTAGGCCCTCGAACTTTTAGTATGAGATATATTATGTTGGGCACTTCTAAGGAATGTTATCTAAAGAATGCTATCTAAGGAATGTTATGATATTGCGGCTTCAGTAATAACACACTACACACTGGGAGTCAATTATCCAATGTTACTTACAGATTTGATGACTACGTGTTTTTTTTTTTTTTCAATTAAAAAAAAAATGTATAAAATTTTGCATGAATGAAGTTCAATGTTGCTCACTTTCAAACACGTCGTACATCTACTTTCAATTAAAAAAAATGTATACAATTTTGCATGAATGAAGTTCAATGTTGCTCACTTTCAAACACGTCGTATATCTACTTTGAAATCACAGCCCAAATTAGAACCTTTCATTTTCTTTAAAACAAAAGTGCATTTTATTTCCAAATCAAATAATTCCTCCACAATTTCAAAGTAACTGAAACACTTTGTGTAAAGTCTTAAGGTCTCTTACGTCGAGCCTAGGCTGTGCAGAATGTTATCAGCACATTTCAACGTTGCATCGGGTACGTCGTTTCAGTGTAAGCATATATGCACTGCACACACAATAAACTTATGAATATTGCAATAAATTCTCATGGCAATGAATTGTATGAGGTGAATTTTCCCCAAAGCTTAATCTGCTACGTAAAAGAACCAGCAACGTGCACGATGTCATATCTTGTACTGTTAATGGTATTATGTACGTGTACACAACAGCTGCGTTGGTTAAATTAATCTCGTCAAATAAGCCCAGCTTGATAATAATTACATCTATCTCTCCACCCCTTTAGCTCTTAAAACGCCAATATTTCTTCAACGGCAACAGATGATTTTATGCCACATTTTTTATTCTTCCAGAAATGTCGACCAAAATTAGCCAGCTCCATTAGTCAGAAACATAGAAAGACCGTTTGCAAATAAAATACACGAAAACTCACAGAAATATTAAATGTTATTTTTTAAAAAAATAATTCGCATCACCATCATCACCGCACAACCGATCGAATCCCTAGGTGCTCCGATACCCCCCCCCCCCCCCACCTTTTCCGAGAAGACAGGAGGACATTCCTGGCCCACGTGCACGAACTCCGCAGCCCGAACTGCGATCCACAATGTGGGCAGTTTTTTCTTCTGACAGTTTTTTTCTAGGACAGTGGCCATTTTACTTTTTTTGGTTGTTACTGCCAAGGATTATTTAACGTGCGCGAGTGCACACCAGACCCCCTGTTCATTGTCGTTACCCGAGAGGGCTAGACATTGGATCTCACTACCCAGAGAGGGCTAGACCTAGGATCTCACTACCCAGAGAGGGCTAGACCTAGGATCTCACTACCCAGAGAGGGCTAGACATTGGATCTCACTACCCAGAGAGGCTAGACATTGGATCTCACTACCCAGAGAGGGCTAGACATTGGATCTCACTACCCAGAGAGGTCTAGACATTGGATCTCACTACCCAGAGAGGGCTAGACATTGGATCTCACTACCCAGAGAGGGCTAGACATTGATCTCACTACCCAGAGAGGGCTAGACATTGGATCTCACTACCCAGAGTGGGCTAGACATTGGATCTCACTACCCAGAGAGGGCTAGACATTGGATCTCACTACCCTGAGAGGGCTAGACATGGATCTCACTACCCAGAGAGAGCTAGACATTGGATCTCACTACCCAGAGAAGGCTAGACATTGGATCTCACTACCCAGAGAGAGCTAGATATTGGATCTCACTACCCAGAGAGAGCTAGACATTGGATCTCACTACCCAGAGAGGCTAGACATTGGATCTCACTACCCAGAGAAGGCTATACATTGGATCTCACTACCCAGAGAGAGCTAGATATTGGATCTCACTACCCAGAGAGAGCTAGACATTGGATCTCACTACCCAGAGAAGGCTAGACATTGGATCTCACTACCCAAGAGATCAGTGGAGGGTAACGTCATAAAGAAATCACCACCGCTTCTGATGGGTTTAAACCAGGACCCTTCTTGTCCTGATACCGACCCTAGATCCTCATATGCATATCAGATGTATACGATATCTCCCCTAAACCCTCATATAAATATCAAATGATTACGACATCTCCCAGTAGACACCCATGTACATATCAAATGTATACGATATCTCCCAGTAGACACTCATACACATATCAAATGTATACGATATCTCCCAGTAGACACTCATATACATATCAAATGTATACGATATCTCCCAGTAGACACTCATGTACATATCAAATGTATACGATATCTCCAATAGACACTCTGTACATATCAATGTATACGATATCTCCCCTAGACCTCATGTACATATCAGATGAATACGATATCTCCCTCAGCAGTTCTCTAGTTTGAGTTAGATAGACTAAGATACAGGGGCGCCTATAACAACATTATCAACACACACTTCGTAGTGCGAATTGAAAAGACAAGTTATTCTTTTAACCTCTCCTGTGGCCAGTATAGTTATTATTATTTTTTTTTACCTCTTGAAAACATAATACACACATATTTATTATAATGGAAGCTCCGAGATAGTGACATACATTACGCAGGAGCACATATATTTGTGAGCGATCTGATACGATGCACTGTAGATAGAAGATTGTGGAGGGACATGATCGCATAGGCCAACCGGTATGGCACATGATGATGATGTTTGCAACTAAATGTGTATGTCAAGTATAAACTTCTGTACTTTGCTAAACTAATCCAAATTCGAAACTACCCACTTCCATAAACTCACTTTCTCTCACTCCTCTCTCTCTCTCTCTCTCTCTCTCTCTCTCTCTCTCTCTCTCTCTCTCTCTTCCTCCCTCCTTCACTTCTCTTCTAATTCTCCCAGGCAAAGTTTCCTTTAATTTTCTTTCTTCAATTCCTCTTGTACCCACCCGTTCAGATGTCGAAGGAGATACAAAGTCCTGGTTCTCGACCTTTTGGTAGCTCAACTTTTGTCAATTGATGTTGTGGCGTTTCATTGATGTTGTCTATCCGTCTTACTCTGGGTCTGCCTCTCAATCTTATTCTTCTCCCCCTTTTAATATATGCTGTTTATGGTAAAGAATCTCATGACATTTTTTTTTAGAGGACAAACCATTTTATTTGTTGTTTCTGTATGTAACTTAAGTTTGTTTCAAAGCCTGCTCGTTCTCTTATATCATTTCTGTTTGTCTTTCTGGTTGGTACTCCAAGCGCTTTTTTTTTCCCCCTCAGACATCACATCTCTGTGGGGGGTGACAAGATTGTCACATGAACTGATTCTCCAAAACTCCTACCAACTAAAAAAAAAAAAAAAAAACCACAACAAAACAACCGAAAATCATGATATCGTGAAAGTAATAATAATACTAAACACACATGATACGGGATGTGGGTACATACAAAGAGTGTTGGCTGCTATTATTTATCACTGTGCACCATCCAGCTAGCTGACATGCATGACAGGGAAGTGCGTGTCAGATTCAACAATTTTCCATGCTTGAAACAGGGAACGGTCAGACTATTTGTGTGTTACACTCCGAGATGGGCATCTACGTAAGGGAGACAATGCACACACATATAGGAAGACAATGTACATACATAAGGCAAGACAATGCACACACATATAGGAAGACAATGTACATACATAAAGCAAGACAATGCACACACATAAGGCGAGACAATGTATACACATATAGGAAGACAATGCACACACATATAGGAAGACAATGTACATACATAAGGGAAGATAGTGCACACACATATAGGAAGACAATGTACATACATAAGGAAAGACATGTACACACATAAAGGAAGACAATGTACACACTATAGGAAGACAATGTACACACATATAGGAAGACAATGTACACACATAAAGGAAGACAATGTACACACATATAGGAAAGACAATGCGCACACATTAGGAAAGACAATGCACACACATATAGGAAGACAATGTACATACATAAGGAAAGACAATGCACACACATATAGGAAGACAATGTACATACATAAGGAAAGACAATGCACACACATAAAGAAGACAATGCATACATAAGGGAAGACAATACATACACATAAGGGAAGATAATGCACACACATAAAGGAAGACAATGTACATACATAAGGGAAGACAGTGCACACATATAAAGGAAGACAATGTACATACATAAGGAAGACAGTGCACACATATAAAGGAAGGCAATGTACACACATAAAGGAAGACAATGCAGGCCATTTATCTGTTCAGATATTCTGTCTCTTACTTTTACTGTATACACACATATATTCATTCGTTTGCTGAGTTTCTCTCTATTTTCTTTCTCTTCTCTCTCTCTCTCTCTCTCTATTTCTTGTATACAAACCTACTTATCTTATCACTTATTCCTACGATCACTTATTATGTTATTATACTTCTATTCTGACAGTTTCCTAATTCTTACTCCCACGCACAAACTTTCAAATATACCATTTCTCCCCCCCCCCCTTTCTCTCACCCTCCTTTCTCCCCCTCTCCTCTCTCCTCCCCCCCCCCCCTTTTCATAAATAACCACTTTCTTACAATTCTGACAGTATCTCTCTCCATTCCGTTCCCACTTATATTTGTTAATATCCTTCCTGCTTTCTTTCTCTCTCTCTCTCTCTCTCTCTCTCTCTCTCTCTCTCTCTCTCTCTCGTAGTTTGGAAGCCACTTTCTCATCCACATTTTCCAAATTCTCCACATCCCTGTCATCTGCCCATCATTTGTAAAACCGCAGCCGCCCCCCCCCCCCCCCCAGCCACACTACATCGATGGCAGTGACGATATGAAACACTCACTGTCAGCCTTAAACATTGGCTGTAAGATAACTCTCAATGGTTGTTGCAACTTCTGTGATTTTGTTCCGCTTAATTATGCCCACCAGATGGCGCGATAATTTGACATTAACTGGCCCGTCTATTCTAGGCGTCTACTGGAGTAATTATGTTAACTCTACCGAATTGGGAAAAAAAGGGGGGGGGTAGCACTCATTACAATAGCAATCCACATATATGTGCACATATAACTATGAACAATTAATGTCCGATGTAATTATTGCAGCGGTTTCTTAGCGCGAGTCCTGTTATCCAGGCTTTAGTGGCTACACATTGTTTATAAGGCTATGTTATCATCATTATAATCATCATCGAGTGCAGTGCCAGTTGGCGTAGGCGATCATCTCTTTTCACATCACTCGGCCCTTTATTCATTCATTCATTCGTTCATTCATTCATTGAGTTACGTCTCCGCATCGAAGGTTGGCTACCATGGGGCGTCATTCCCCTCTGTCTCCTACTTTCATAGAGCATGTTGCCATAGGCTGACTCGTTCATCGTTTTATGCTACTCGTCCACGTTAGTCTTGGTTTGCCTCTGCCTCTTTTACCTTGTATTTTCCCTTCCAAGATTACTTTTAGTAGGCTGTTGTGTCTTTTAACATGCCCTCAAGTCTCATTTGTCTTGTTTAAATTGTGTTTATCTATATAAACTCTCTTTATCTATATTACTGCCCAAAAATATGTAAGATTTTACGTCTAGAAGAGGTATTTCTCTTATTATTATTTGGTTATTGCCAACTGCATTAATTCTTATAAATTTTTTTTTATCTCTGCTTTCTTATTTTATTCTTTAATTTGCTCCAGGGTCGCTGCTGTCATCTATGTCTCATATGAATATGGTGTTAGTGAGCATATTTTTCCATGACCACGGCTCATTTTTAATTGATGTGGTCGGTATAACTCCAGGCCGCCTTTACTCCTCGGAAAAAAATATCTGGTGCCCATTTTCAGAGGCTGGATGAACCCAGGAGCCTTATCGGTCCAAAAAAAAACCCGCCACTTCTGAGGATCGAGCCCCGGACCCTTATGATCAGAGAACGAGTACACAAACCACTCAGCCACCGAAGCCCCCGAATACATTTAAAGAGAATTATTGAAGAACGTTCCAAAACATTATTACGATGACGAGGCATACTGCTATAAGAGCATATCACAGTCGAATTGTCATGATCGTTGGCCAGTAGTTCATCGTCATCATCATCAAGTATCGGGCCTGCTGGCGTAGGTGATCATGCCTCTCCACAACTTTCGATCACGACAGTTATTTATCATTTCTGTCTACTATTCTCTTAAGCATCCTCTATCTCTTCGTCCCTCAATTTTTCCAGTTGTTACAATATATTCCAGTTGTTCTCTTCTCATTACATGGCCAAAAAAAATGATGATTGTTTCTTCCTAATATTGGAAATTAGTTCTCTTTTTGCTTTGACCTCTCTCAGAACATTTTCATTACTCTTCTTAGTTGTCCATAGTATTCTCAACTTTTTTCTGTAAAACCACATTACTGCAGCCTCCAGTGATTTTCTTGTCTGTTGTCCTATTGTCCATGATTCACATCCATATGTTAAAACTGGTTCTACATAACATTTGAGAACTCTTTTTCTTGTTTCTATTGTCAAAAATGGATTGCATAGTATCTTCCTAATTTTTTTGGAAAGCTGCTTTTGCCTGAGTCATTCTGCATCTCACCTCTGTTGTACATCTACCATCTGAGGTTAACATTGTTCCCAGATATTTAAATTCATTTACCTGTTTTAATATTATTCCACTTGTTTTTATTTTGCACTGAGGTGATGTTTTTTTCCTTGTTGTTACCATTACTTCTGTCTTTTTGCTATTAAGTCTGAGTCCTTTATTTTTGCTTTCTTTCGCTATAATGTCTAACATTTATTTAACTCATTTTCACTCTTAGCGATTAAGACTGTATCATCAGCATACCTTAGATTATTTATATTATGACCTCCGATTGTTATTCCAGGCATGCCCCTTAAAATGGCCAGTAGTTAAAGAACCTATTTTCCAACTGGCCCCTGAGCTTCTCATACCTAAAATGCATATAGTCAAGCACGTTGCCTACTGCTCTTAGAATACAATATGCCTACATGCTGTGTTCCTAATTCCTCTTACCTGCCCCCCCCCCCCCCCCACACACACACCCAACGGGAAACGATGTTTTTTTTTTTTTTTAAACGGGAGCCGTCTGGGACTTGCTTAGTAGAAACGACCGTAGGAACGATGTTAACTTTTAGCTGGTCTGGTGCGCCATATTTGAGAGGTTTTCACAATTTGGTCCGTGGGTTCATGTCGATTTTACAGTTTGATGTATTGTCAAGTATGCTTTGTAGAGAGCGGGTACACCTACTTGACGTGTCTCACGTCAATAGCAGACGTTTCTCGCGCCAATGGCTGACGTGTCTCGCGTCAATAACTGACGTGTCTCGCTTCAATAGCTGACGTGCCTGACGTCAATAGCCTAATAATGCGGATTTAAAGTAAGGTAAAGTACGAGACTTAAATCGGGGTCTTAACACGCGAGTTTTGATCCATAAGTGCTCGGCCGTCTATCCAGAAGTGGCCGGAGGCTTCTGGATAGTGTCGGTTCAAGCATCGAAACTCACGATCGAGGCGGCATTCCTCACCTTCCCAGAGTTTAACTCTGGTACCCATTTCTACCAGCGGCTGAGTCGACCGCGTGGGTATTTTTTTCCTAACCACGAGTACAACTCACGCTGCTTCCAGCGGAAATCGAACTCGGGTTGTCCGAACGTTGGTAGCTCAGCGGTGTGGTTTTCCCAACTAGGCTACAGAGGCTCCCTAACGTAAATTTATTGTCAGGGAATAATGGAGTTAGTGGCAACGGCCGACAGGATAGCAACCCACGTGGAAGGGGCGTTAACAGTGGTCAAAATTAACATCGCGATGTTGGTTAGAGACAAACCCTCACAGGAAGGCGAGGGGGAGCAGAAGCGCCTGCAACCTGCTGTCGGAATAGCAGTGTCGGTGCACCATCAACTGACCAAGACCTAGCAGTTCTACCTCCTCGTGGTCTCCCCTGGAAACAGTCTGCGTCAAACCAGACTGGCTAACAAAAGCTAGGATCGCCGTGTTTCCCTGTAGTGGTGGCTGTTACTGATATAGAGAACCCAGTATTGCAGTACTTCTGGGTGTGTACTAGTAGTTTCCCAGCATAGCCTGGGACAGACGAACTCCAACTTCTCCAGTAAGAGCCGGGAATGTCAAGAAAGCCATTACGATCCGCCACATCGTATGAGTCAAAAGGCAACCTGCCCGCATCAATTCATGGCAACCCGTCAACAGCAACATAGGGAGGCGACAACGAGAGCAACTTACACGTCAGAGGAATGGTGGAACGATGTGTCACGAACGGTGAAATCCTATCTATCTATTGACCTTTCGAGCCGTAACCGGCCCATAGGGCGTAGACCAAGATACACCTTCTCCTATATGAATTTTTGTTCTAGCAGTTTTCTTTTAAAGATATTTTATCAAATCTCGCCATCTGTCTCTGTTCTGTGCAAGCAGTTCTATCTCATTGAGGGAGCCGACTCCTGCTGCTCTTGCCTCTCTCATCAATGTTCTTCTCAGTGTCTCCCTGGGTCTTCCTCTTTTTCTTTTACCTGTTGTTTCCCATATGAGGGCTTGCTTTGCTATTCGATTATTATCTCTT
Organism: Megaustenia siamemsis; assembly: GCA_032433765.1. Lineage (NCBI taxonomy): Eukaryota > Metazoa > Mollusca > Gastropoda > Stylommatophora > Ariophantidae > Megaustenia > Megaustenia siamemsis. The sequence goes on from JAVIAB010000008.1 coordinate 16,159,834, forward strand.
CTCATCACATGTCCAACGTATGACCATCGTCTTTTCTTTATTACTGAAGATATTAGTGGTTGATTGGCGATTTCTCTAATTTTCAGGTCTACGTTTCATTAACAACCGGTGAAATCCGGACAAAAAAAAAAAAAAACATCCCCAGCAGAAGAGAACGCAACACGTTCAATCAATGCAAGACAGTAAAAAAAAAAAGTAAAGTACCCCTGTCACGCCAAGTGGCGTATAGGGAATATGGTGTTAGTAACCATAAATTTTACAGACCTTCAGCACATGATTTTTGGGGTAATGTGGTCGGTATTACGCCCGTGCCGCTTCCCTTTCCCAGAAAGAAAATCCGGCACCCATTTTTAAGGCTGGGTGAACCCGGAAGAGAAATGTGGCCGACATGCACGAACTCCGCAACACGGCATGGAATCAAATATGTTGCTTGGTTTCCGCTGACACTTTTGTCCGGGCAGCGGCCATATTTATGACCTACTCTTTCCGATTTTAACTGCCAGGGTTTTTTTAACGTGCGCAAGTGCACACGGGACCAACTGTTTATTCGACATTCGAGGACTAGACATCGGATCTCACTACCCAAGAAATCAGGGTGCCGTAAGGACATAAAGAAACCAGAGATTAATTGTTCCTTTTTTTTTTTTAAATCACCGCTTCTGGTGGACTTTGAACCAGGGTCTTTCGTGTCCTAAGACTGACGTCTTACCTCTAGACCACCAATCCCTAGACCACCAATTCCTCTAAAGAATTAAAGACTCGTAGTAAAGTAACGCAAAGAGCCCCCGTCACGCCAAGTGGCGTATAGGGAATATGGTGTTAGTGACCATAAATTTTATAGACCATCGGCACATAATTTTTGGGATAATGTGGTCGGTAATATGCCCGTACCGCTTTGCTTTCCCAGAAAAAAATCTGGTACCTATTTAGGGCTGGGTGAACCCAGAAGCCGTCGGTCAGGATCGAACCCGACCTCATGTCCTTTGTAGTCCAGTTCACTAACCACTGAGCTATCGCGGCTCCCATTAAAGACTCGTATTGACCTTAAATACTTTTATTAAGGAGTCAACGGCTTGGTATGTTGCACTAGATTGTGTAATAAACAACGCACAATCAGCCTGATAGTTATTTGTTATTGGTTTCTGTTTATGTTGATTCAGCTTAAAATAGGAAAGACACGTTCAGCGCTCAGAGAGGCTGAAAGTTAGGTCATTGGGAGCCAAACAGTTAAAGTCAAGTTGCGAACGCAAAGAATGACTAGCGGGTGTACATTAGAAGTCATACTTTTTTCCTCTTCTTCTTTTCAACTCCCTGTGAAGCACAAGTCTTCAGCAAACACTTCCAAGCTGTTCTACTTCTTGCTGTTCTTTTAAGATCATTCCATGTCTTCCTCATCATCATCATCTCTGCTTCCATTTGTCATCTAGAATACCTAGAATATCTGGTCTTCCTCGTTGTCTCTTTCCCTGGGGATTCCAAAAAAGGATCCGTCGTGTAATACTCTGTTGGATTCCTCAGTGTGTGCGTCCTATTCAGCGCCATCGTCTTCGTTGTATCTCTTTATCTACTTAAATTTACTGGTACTTTTCCATAATTCTGAGATAGTGATTTTGTCCTGCCATCTCCATCCTTTTATTCTGCGAATCCATTAATCAATCCAAACATCCATTAATGAAGGTCTGTATCTTCGTAATTGTCAGTTTTGCTGTTCTCCATGTTTCACGTCAATACAATAGACTTAACATTGGAGCTGACAATTGCTACCTTTGTATTTAAACTAATTTCTTTGGATTTCCAAAGTCATAATTGTCGTCTCATTATACCATTCGGTGGTTTATTATTAGTGGCAATAAATAATTATTATTTTTATGATTGTCGCTGTTGTCTAATTGGTAACATTTTTACAGTGAACTATTCATGTCGCCTAGAGGATAAAACATTAACGTACTGACGTTTTATCATCCGCTTACTATAAGACTAAGCAAATAAACACCATAGTCACACTTAGAAGTTTCATACCAGAATATTATAGGTAAGATGCCACTGCAGCAACCTCATAGACGCAACGATCCCATCTAGTGTTGTCTTGTGTATAGTTTGAAGACCTTTGTTTTACCCGTCTGTGGAGCTAACGGGTTGGTGTTTTTGTTGTGAGAAGCCACTGAACATACTCTTTGATTGCTAATAAGCTGCCATGGTTACAACAAAGGCATTATTGTGTCTACTAGTGGCTTGTTATTGCAGGTGGCGTTGGTTGTGAGTTATTTCCGCCCTGGGTTTTGTAAAGAAAGAATTTAACTCGAAAATGTCTGAACGTTGCTTTCCAAAGCCAGTTGATGGGAAGCTCCCCCATCAAGGCCAGCTCCTTGTCGTGGTGATGGGGCTTAGTTAGCCGAGTGGCAGTGTTCCCTAGCGTTTGGCTTTTCGTGGCAAGGCGCTGTGCCACAGAGTACGGGTTCGATCCTGCTTTGGTCCATTTATTATTCTTTGTTTTTTTTTTCTGTTGTTGATTATTTGTCATTTTTTTCCGAGGGCTGTAAACATACCTCTTCCTCTGAATTGATTCGCGGCTTAACAGTCAGCATGGGCTGAAAGCCAAGACTGTCCGGGCCTTCCTGTAACCAGACAAGACCACAGTCTGCTCTAGCAAGTTAAAGTGCTGAAGTCGGAGGCAACCAGCCAAAAGGCGCACTACAACAATCAGGATGCCACGCACTCACGCCAATGGAAAGTATGTCTATAACTGCGAATCGATATGGCACTCGCGCTGTGATTGACACTCAGGCAGGTGCAGTGTCGGGCCCTCAGCCCCGAAAGGCCCAACCACTATTACCGGTTGTCCTTCTCAACCGCTCAGTGGAGTCTGGGGGCGAGAGAATAGAGCTACTGGCTAATCCAAACTAAAACAAAGGACAGTAAAAATGTATACAGGAAACTACATTGCAGATATAAACAATACTTCAGGCGATCGAACGATAGATATATAGGAATCTCTTTATACAGAGCTTGCAACAAGAGGTAGTCTGGTCATCAGAAGGTGACCCGTCGAGGAAGTGTTTTCACCCTTTAGGGAAGAGGCAAATGCTTGCAGAGCTGCGGTAAAGCTGGTACTATATCTAGAATTAGTGGGACTAAAGTAAATCAATGGGAAATAACAAGTGAGATAATAAATAAATTGATTTATATAAGGGTATATAAAGAATGGAGCCGCGATAGCTCAGTGGTTAGTGAACTGGACTACAAAGGACAAGGGGTAGGGTTTGATCCCAACCGACGGTTTCCGGTTCACCCAGCCTTAAATGGGTACCGGATTTTTTATTTTTTTCTGGGAAAGTAGAGCAGCACGGGCGTAATACCGACCACATTACCCCAAAAATCATGTGCTGAAGTTCTGTAAAATATAGGGTCACTAACACCATATTTCCCTATACGCCACTTGGCGTGACAAGGGTACTTTACTTTATATATAAAGAATAAAGGGAGATGTACTGCATTATGTGAGACTGCAAATTGATAATTAATAACAAATTAGTAAACTGACAAATCATTTCAATTAATTCAATAAAATATGGTTCGAGACTTAGCTGTAACTCGACCAGAAGCTCTCAGTGGCGAGAGCTTATAGTTATCTCGTTGTCCATTTGTGCTGTTCTCGTTTTCTGAGGAAGGTCGCATGTGAACCAACACGTCAGTATTTTGTTGTGTACCTCTTTTGTAAAGCTGTCACCTTACAGGAGTGTAAATTACACCCCAACATTTGCTCCCTTGCAGCCTTCAGCTCTTTGAACACATCTGTGTAAAGGCAATTTGCTCTTTCACGCGGTTCTGATTGTTCGAATAGACGATGTGCAGGTATTGTTATTCCCCTTTGAAATAATTTCTTCTTGGGTTAAGTTTTGTGTAGAATTCTTTCTTTAGTTTCATTTATGAAGTGGATCTTAACAAGTTAATAGTTGGGGGGGGGGGGGGGGGGGTGTTAGCTAAGCTAAATGTTGTGTTTGATCTTTTAGCTGTTAACAGTTTGAGTGAGGTTGTAAATTATTTCTAGGGCTGGCGAGGTAAGTTGACTTTTTACAATTATTATTATTTCTAGAAGATTCGGATATCGTTGAATTTCGCCCGACATTCCGACATCCTTACTTTCTCTCTCTCTCTCTCTCTCTCTCTCTCTCTCTCTCTCTCTCTCTCTCTCTCTGTATCATTCTTTCTCTCTCTCTCTCTCTCTCTCTCTCTCTCTCTCTCTCTCTCTATATATATATATATATATATATATATATATATATATATATATATATATATATATATATATATATATATATGTATACATATACACACACACACACATATATATACACACACACACATCTATATATGTATGTGTGTAAAATATTCTGAGAGTGTTTTTTTTTCAAATTTGTTGTTGCTTTCGTTTGTTTGTCATGTTTACAATCCGAATGCAGTGGCGTGGTTGTGTTGTATTGTGCGGGAGGTAACTGAGTTGTTGACGTGTCATGTCCAAACATGTGCACGCGTCACAGTCTAAAAAACACACCCTTTTCCCCTCTTTCAAAATTAAAAAAAAATTATTTATATTATAACTCTTCATTTTATATTATTTTCTATCCGGGAAAGGGGAGTTTGGTATGAAATAAAAACTCTGACCCGCACACCTCGCTGCGGCTGCATCGGACATGCGACTTTTATTCTCGGGAAGTATGCCAGCTAATTTTAGTTGGAGAGTTTTAGCGTGAATGTGTTGAGGGACGTAATTAGAAAATGGTGTGTATTATCTTGTTTCTCCCCCTTTTCCCGTACTTCTATATTTTGTTATTGGCCATATAGAAATGTGATATCTTATGTTATCCGTACTTCATTCTCATCAGCTTTGCATACAATTATTATTATTATTTTGTTTGATATTTATTGTGGAATTAAACGGTTGCCAGAACGCTCCCATTATCAACGACTCAAAAGTCTGAAACCTGTTACCACCTGACACTAATCGTTTGAGATATTCCACGGAGTTAAAGGTTACAGGTGTCAAAGGTTACATAACTGCTGCTAAAGAGACATTGATATTTTGTGAACGAATATCCGCTGTGACCATGTCCACAGGAGCAGACGAACCGGTAAGTTTCGTCCATTCGATAATTTGCACTTTGTTATTCTTTAGTCCTCAAGAAAATATCAACGCACAGGGTGTCCAAAAAAATATCCAAACCATACTTAAAAAGCTCTTTTATTAGAACAAATAACAAATAATATACTGTTCATAAACCATATCCCTGATACAGAGGCTTAATTCATTTTAGAAGCGGTAACGTGAATTTAGTTAAAGTGGAGAAACTTTTTGAAGGCACTGCAGCTATGGATATAGTTCCATCTAGTTGAACCATACCATATTCCATGTAGTTAAATCATACTTTGTAAATTCCAGTTGACGGATCCATCTAGTTAAGGCATACCTTGTTTCGTCTGGTTAAAACATACCATGTTCATCTAGTTGAATCATACCACGTTCCATGTAGTTAAACCATATCTTGTTTCTTCTAGTTAAACCATGCCTTGTTCCTTCAGGTTAAACCTACCATGTTCCATCTAATTAAACTATACCTTATTCATTCTAGGGAGCCGCGATAGCTCAGTGGTTAGTGAACTGGACTACAAAGGACAAGGGGTAGGGTTCGATCCCAACCGACGGCTTCCGGGTTCACCCAGCCTTAAATGGGTACCGGATTTTTTTCTGGGAAAGTAAAGCAGCACGGGCGTAATACCGACCACATTACCCCAAAAATCATGTGCTGAAGGTCTGTAAAATATAGGGTCACTAACACCATATTTCCTTATACGCCATTTGGCGTGACGGGGGTGCTTTACTTTACTTATTCATTCTAGTTAAACCAATCCCTGCTTCATCTAGTTAAATCATACAATGTTCATCTAGTTAATCCATACCTTCTCACCTATTTAATCCATATCTTGTCATGTGGTTAATCCATACCTTCTCATCTAGTTAATCCATACCTTCTCATCTAGTTAATCCATACCTTGTCATATAGTTAATCCATACCTTGTCATCTATTTAATCCATACCTTCTCATCTAGTTAATCCATACCTTGTCATATAGTTAATCCATACCTTGTCATCTATTTAATCCATACCTTCTCATCTAGTTAATCCATACCTTCTCATCTAGTTAATCCATACTTTGTCATGTAGTTAATCCATACCTTCTCATCTATTTAATCCATACCTTCTCATCTAGTTAATCCATACCTTCTCATCTATTTAATCCATACCTTGTCATGTAGTTAATCCATACCTTGTCATCAAGTTAATCCATACTTTCTCATCAAGTTAATCCATACCTTCTCATGTAGTTAATCCATACCTTCTCGTCTGGTTAAACCATATCTTTTCATACCTTCTCGTCTGGTTAAACCATATCTTTTCATCTAGTTAATCCATACCTTGTCATCTAGTTAATCCATACTTTCTCATCTAGTTAATCTATACCTTCTCGTCTAGTTAATCCATACCTTCTCGTCTAGTTAAACTATATCTTCTCATCTAGTTAATCCATACCTTCTCATCCAGTTAATCCATACCTTCTCATCTAGTTAATCCATACCTTGTCATCTAGTTAATCCATACCTTCTCATCTAGTTAATATATACCTTCTCATCTAGTTAATCCATACCTTGTCATCTAGTTAATCCATACCTTCTCATCTAGTTAATATATACCTTGTCATCTAGTTAATCCATACCTTCTCATCTAGTTAATATATACCTTCTCATCTATTTAATCTATACCTTCTCGTCTAGTTAAACCATATCTTCTCATTATGTATCAATGAGAGTTCGAGCCTAAAAGATAAAAACATGTTCTCCATATCAGGGTTGTTGAAGGTTTGAATTAAGGTAAGGTTAAAAATCTGTTATCTCTCTCCCTCCCTCCCTCTCTCTCTCTCTCTCCCTCCCTCTCTCTCCCCCTCCCCCTCCCTCCCTCTCTCTCTCTCTCTCTCTCTCTCTCTCTCTCTCTCAATTAGTTGTCAGATAAAATCTCCCCAACTTCACGTTGACTGTTGCCTTTAATCACCAGCACATGACATACTACGTTCATTAAGTCATATTAGAATTATATCTAAAGATTTCAATACACTTGTGCTTGTCTGTACTGTATGTTCTACTGCAAGCAGATGCGATGGTGTTTGTTGCTATGGTGTTGATTGTAAATAACCCTGCTGCTAAAGTGATATATTTATATTTTGTGAACAATTTCTCATGTGACGATGTCCACAAGGCGTTTCGTCGATTCGATAAGTTGCACCTTGTCTCGTTCTTCAGTTGTTAAGAAAATAGCAAGACTTCAGGTTGTCCCAAAAATCCCTATTAATAGGAAACTACTTCAAAAAAAATAAAATAAAATAAGTAAACTGTGCATAAATGACTTCCCTAGTTGGGGGTGTAATGAATTTTAGTAGAAATTTGATGAGTTTAGTCACCTCTAGTGACTCGGACAGATGGTGCTCGTAAACCTGGGAGGGCCGACCATCTAAGGGCAGAATCCCATACAGAAAAGACAATCTGCTGCCTTGCAGGAAGATTGGGGACAATCAAAGGCTAAGGAAAGCAAACCTGAATAAAATGCTGGCTGAAATCAGATGCACTGGGCCACTGGCGCAGAACACAGTGCAACGTTTTAACGGGTGTTCAATCAGAGTGGATCTGGCAGAATCTAATTGTGATGTTATGTCTGTGGGGGCGATGAACACACTTAACCTGACAGCTGACTTCATGTGAGAGTCTGGGATCCTACTCTGATTGAGTCCTGATCGCAGAGAGAGAGAGAGAGAGAGAGAGAGAGAGAGAGAGAGAGAGAGATGAGTTTAGCTTGGGTGTTATTTAAGAAACGGGTGGTGACTCGAAAGTCTGTGCAAACAATGTTTACAGTGTACATAAATCTGAGAGAAAAATCGAACACCGCACACAGATATACGCAAAGAAAAGGCGCAATAAGATTTGTGGCGCTTAGCGCAATTAATGTGTTTCTGTACGTCTCGCAGATGGTAATGTGTGCGTGCGTGTGTGTACGCGCGCGCGTGTGTGTTCGTTGTATCGACGCGCGTGGTTCCGCTGCTGCTTGCCTCAACAGACCGGCCATTATAATAGCGTCTAAGAAGGAACAAAGCGATAGTTTCCCCTTACAGCCGTTGTGCATTAACCCAGTGAGCAGCAAAATACGGCATGCAAACATCATTTTGATTGCGTCATTAATTGTAGGTTATGATTATAAGAACACTTCGAGTCTTTGATGTTGTGCAGTTGGAGATTACATACTACTGATGATGAGATTACATACTACTGATGATGAGATTACATACTACTGATGATGAGATTACATACTACTGATGATGAGATTACATACTACTGATGATGAGATTACATGCTACTGATGATGCGATTACATACTACTGATGATGAGATTACATACTACTGATGATGAGATTACATACTACCGATGATGAGATTACATACTACCGATGATGAGATTACATACTACTGATGATGAGATTACATACTACTGATGATACAGCACTTTTATCCACTTCAATAAGTTCACTGTAATGGTGGAAAACAGCAGAGCAGGACACACACGCACACACAAACTGTTACAACAGATAAAGCATATAAAAACTGATATATGTATTAGTGGACAAATACTAGAAATAGCAGAAAATGTGATATATCTTTGACTCACTGATAACAAGCAATGGGAAGGAATATTAAGGAAATCAAAGGAGACTTAAATAAATGCTAATACAGTGAAACAACCGAGATAACGTATGATAACGAATTGATACATCAACAAAATGTAGGTTTATCATTCACTTCCTTCACTGAGTGCCGTCTCCGCATCGAAGGCTGGCTACAACGGAGCGCACTTCCGCTGTCTCTTACTTTGATAGTGCAGGTTGTCATAGGGTGACTTATCCATCTTTTGATGTTACTCGTCCATGTTATTCTTGGTCTGCCTCTGCCACCTTGTATTTTCCCTTCCAAGATTACTTTAGTAGGCTGTTGTGTGTACGCTGCTTAGGTTTTTAAGAGCCTATATTTATCCTATACCAATATATCATATGAGTATGAAACATGGACAATGTACACATCTAATGAAAAATTCACCAATGCTTTCAAATGCTAAAAGAATACACAGAATACAGTAGAGGAAGAAAAAGGGTTTATGATTCCAGAAATTTGGCTGGTGAAGATTATAATTATAAGGAAAATCAAATATTTTGGTCATGCAAATGGTCCAGAGAAAATATCTACGGAGGGTATAGTTCCAGATAAACGAGAGAGAGAGAGAGAGAGAGTTTTGAAAAGGTCGACGCAAGATATCACAGTTGAACTGGGTTTGACTATTGTAGACTTGGACATCTGACACAGGACAAAGACAACCCTAGAGCAGACGTCATGGGAGGCAAGTTCCAACAGGGACAAAAGCTAGATGATGATGATGAGCAACGGTACTTCTTCTTCTTCTTCGATCATGGCTCATTCAGACTAGAATTCCAGACTCTCTTATGAAGGCAGCTGTTTGTTTCAGTGATTCGGTTGTCCTGTAGAGTTTCTCTTCCAGTGATGTGGGCATGGACCACATTGGCCTGATGCTGGTGTCGGCAGTCCTGAAGTGTTTTCTTGTGACTGTACATCAGATGGCATAATGACACTCTTATATAGTCTTCTCGTGGGTGGCCTGATGCTGGTGTCGGCAGTCCTGAAGTGTTTTCTTGTGACTGTACATCAGATGGCATAATGACACTCTTATATAGTCTTCTCGTGGGTGGCCTGATGCTGGTGTCGGCAGTCCTGAAGTGTTTTCTTGTTATTGTACATCAGATGGCATAATGACACTCTTATATAGTCTTCGCGCGGGTGGAGTTTTAAAAAGAAACGTACAACTTGTATTTATTTAAGAGTAAAAATAACAGTCTACCTTTTTGATGATGTCACGTGAAGAACTTTAAATTGTTAAAACAAGTGGAAACAAAATAGAAGGAAATAGAAACAAGAAGACAAAGACATTCAAAAACTGAACGGAACAACCTGGCGTGGAAAGGATCACAGCAGAACTAGTGAGGGACACTTGTGGTATATTTGGAGGGTATGTGGGCATGCCATGGAGCCGCGATAGCTCAGTGGTTAGTGAACTGGACTACAAAGGACAAGGGGTAGGGTTCGATCCCAACCGACGGCTTCCGGGTTCACCCAGCCTTAAATGGGTACCGGATTTTTTTTCTGGGAAAGTAAAGCAGCACGGGCGTAATACCGACCACATTACCCAAAAATCATGTGCTGAAGGTCTGTAAAATATAGGATCACTAACACCATATTTCCCTATACGCCACTTGGCGTGACAGTGGTACTTTACTTTACTTATGTGGGCATGTCACATGATGATGATATATAAATAAGACTGTTTTCTAATAATGGTTTTGGTATAGAGTCTTGAGGAGCTAAAGCAAAGCTGGATAATTTGAAAATAAATGGAGTCAAAGAACCGCGGATAACAATTAGAAATATGAACGGAGGAAGAGATATAAACAAGAACAAGTATTATTAGCACAAGAGGATGTAGTAGTTATTGTAGTTAGTCGAAGGCGTCGGTGTTACTGCAGACGAATTAAAATACATAATTGCTTAACCGCCCGCACCAGAGGAATCATCAGAATTAACATCTCATCGCATTGAAGGATCAAAACATAGAAATCCAGCTGCAGTTCCCATCATAGCAGCTACAGCATGCGCCAAAAGACATAAAGCATAACCGCACCGAAAGTGAACGCAGCCGAGCTGTCCTTCGTCATACGATATCATCATTTCATCGTAAACAATCGGGACATCGAACACGATCCGATTGAAATGCTCAGCTCCCGGTGTGCACAGAGCACTAAACTCAGTAGCTCCAGCAGTAAGCCGGTGCTTGTAATATGCGGAAACTGCAACACTTTTCAAACAGAGCCTCAACGGTTCCTGTCGCCTATTCGCCATATTGATCGGCAGTCAATAGGATGTCATTGTATGAAGTTAACATAAGAACGTTGGAAATACCAGCCCACCTACACTAGCAGGGTGATACTTGGTGATAATGGTGGTCATTGTTGGCAGCGTGAAAACCTGCATTTAGCCTCGTCCAGAAATTCGGCATATCGCCGCCTCGTGTTTTTTTTTTTTTTTTTTTTGGGGGGGGGGGGTTGGAAAGGTCAAATGATAAGCCTGGGCGGTCTGATGCCAGGAATGCAATTAGGTACTAGGTACGTAGTGGCTCATGCTGGTCTGTATGATCTGATGCCAGGTATACAGGTAAGTACTAAGTAGGTGGTGTCTGGTCTGTACGGCCTGATGTCAGGTATACAGGTCGATACTAGGTAACTGGTATATATGGTTGGTTAGTGACTCATCCTAGTGCTGAGGTTTGATTATTAAGTCTAAGATAGGAAACCAACTTTATGAGAGCAGTCTAAGACAGGGCACCAAATTTATGAGAGAATAAGACAGGGCGTCAACTTTGTGAGAGCAGTCTAAGACAGGGCACAAAATTTATGAGAGAATAAGGCAGGGCGTCAACTTTGTGAGAGAAATCTAAGACAGGGCGCCAATTTTATGAGAGAAGTCTAAGACAGGGGAACAACTTTATGAGAGAAGTCTAAGACAGGGCATCAACTTTATGAGAGAAGTCTAAGACTGGGCACCAACTTTATGAGAGAAGTCTAAGACTGGGCACCAACTTTATGAGAGGTCTAAGACAGGGGACAACTTTATGAGAGATGTCTAAGACAGGGCACCAACTTTATGTATGAGAGAATCACAGACAGGGTGCCAACTTTATGAGAGAATTCTAAGACAGGGCACCAACTTTATGAGAGAAGTCTAAGACAGGGCACAAACTTTATGAGAGAAGTCTAAGACAGAGCATCAACTTTATGAGAGAAATCTAAGACAGGGCACCAACTTTATGAGAGAAGTCTAAGACAGGGCACCAACTTTATGAGAGAAATCTAAGACATGGGACAACTTTATGAGAGAAGTCTAAGACAGGGCACCAAGACTTTAAGAGAGAAGTCTAAGATTGGGCACCAATTTTATGAGAGAAGTCTAAGACAGGGGACAACTTTATGAGAGAAGTCTAAGACAGGGCACCAAGACCTAGTGAGAGAAGTCTAAGACAGGGCACCAGCTTTATGAGAGAAGTCTGAGATGGGGCACCAACTTTATGAGAATATTCTAAGACAGGGGGAACTTTATGAGAGAAGTCTAAGACAGGGGACCAACTTTATGAGAGAAATCTAAGACAGGGCACCAAGACTTTATGAGAGAAGTCTAAGATGGGGCACTAACTTTATGAGAGAAATCTAAGACAGGGCACCCCAACTTTATGAGAGAAGTCTAAGATGGGGCACCAACTTTATGAGAGAAGTCTAAGACAGGGCACCAAAACTTTATGAGAGAAGTCTAAGACAGGGCACCAAAACTTTATGAGAGAAGTCTAAGACAGGGCACCAAAACTTTATGAGAGAAGTCTAAGACAGGGCACCAAAACTTTATTTTCTCCCCAAAGACTTTTATTTTCTTCCCCCTAAACTTTATTTTCCCCCCCAAGACATTATTTTTCCAAGACTTAATTTTCTTCCTCAAGACATTATTTTCTCTCCTGAGACTTTATTTTTTTCCTCATGAGACTTTATTTTCTTCCTCATGAGACTTTATTTTCCTCCTCAAGACTTTTTTTCTGCCTTGAGACTTTATTTTCTTCCTCAAGACTTTTTTTCTGCCTTGAGACTTTATTTTCTGCCCTGAGACTTTATTTTCCTCCTCAAGACTTTATTTTCTTCCTCAAGACTTTATTTTCTGCCCTGAGACTTTATTTTCTTCCTCAGGACTTTATTTTCTGCCCTGAGACTTTATTTTCTTACTCAAGACTTTTTTTCTGCCTTGAGACTTTATTTTCTGCCCTGAGACTTTATTTTCTGCCCTGAGACTTTATTTTCTTCCTCAAGACTTTATTTTCTGCCCTGAGACTTTATTTTCTGCCCTGAGACTTTATTTTCTGCCCTGAGACTTTATTTTCTTCCTCAAGACTTTATTTTCTGCCTTGAGACTTTATTTTCTTCCTCAAGACTTTATTTTCTGCCCTGAGACTTTATTTTCTTCCACTAGACTTTATTTTCTCCCGCAAAACTTAATTTTCTTTCTCAAGACTTTATTTTCTTCCTCAAGACTTTTCCCCCAAGACTTTATTTTCTTCACCTGATTGTTGCAACACTTATTTTCCTCCTGTGTTTATTGCAAGACTTTATTTTCCTCCTGTGTTTATTGCAAGACTTTATTTTCCTCCTGTGTTTATTGCAAGACTTTATTTTCCTCCTGTGTTTATTGCAAGACTATTTCACGACCTGTTTATTGCTTAGCAAAATGCAAGAGAGACGAGTCCAATATGTTGATAATTAAAATGATAAGTTGCATACTTTATCACACCGGCGATAACATATCTCTTATCGTTATCTACTTGTGTCTAGCAGTTTGGGAACATTGTGGTGAGGAGATAAATCTAACACACTTAAGATTGAGGTGGTTTCATGTGGCTTCACTTTCTCATTCTCTCTTTCTTTATCTATAATTTTTTCAGTGTTTGGCCTTCTTTATCACTCCCTCTCTCTCTCTTATTCATTTCTCTCTACATTTCTTTTTTTTTTTTCCGTTACAAAAATAAATCCATTCCATGAAAGTGTATGTAACTAACAATAACATTCAGGAAATCTCTGTGTGTATTGAATACTATGTCTCTATGTCTTCCCGTGTGGTACCGGAGCCTCATTATGAGGGAAGTAAAGAATAGTTACACTGTGACCTTCCAGGCATGTCATAAGAGGCGACTAAGGAGGTTGATCAATAGATTGTCATTGTAAAAAGTATTGTTATGGAAACAGAGCCATAGATTTTAGAACAGTGATCTCTGCAATATGTGCCATTCTGGCACGCAAGGTTTCTGTTTTTTGAGATTGTGGTTCTCCCCTATGTGCCACATTCGGCTCGACAGGAGAAATGTCTTTAAATAGCACTTTTTGAATGTAAACAAGCTGCAGTGTGAAGTGTATGATGTTGTAGTTGCCCTACAAAATAACCACGGACTTCTTGGCCAGTCTGCAATCAAGGAAAGACGAAGTCCGAAGACAGGCACTGAAGTTATCTGATAATGACTCTACACCTGTTTGTGTTTGTATTTGTGCAACTCTCAGTTGCTTATTTACATATGGGCATTTATGATGGCCTTACTGGCAATGACTTTGTTCAAGGAGGGCCAAGATGCCCGTCCAGCAATTGAGATAAGTCTGGGTCACCTTACCCACAGCTGGCTCCACGTGCAGGCTAAACATTTAGCTGATCAAGACCCTGCACTACCTTTGGACATGGTGGTTTATAAGCACAGCAGTAACTGATCACTGAAGAAGAAGAAGAAGCTGCAGTTAAATAATTGTCTTCAATTCCAAATTTGAAATAACTTGCCTGATCTCTCAGTGCTATATAGAGCCAATTCTGACCTATGGAAACGAATCATGGATAATAGACAAACAAATGGAAAGATGATTAGAGGCCACAGAGATGGAATTTCTCAGAAGTATGTTGAAAGTTCCTCGGGCATCTAAAAAGACCAATAAGGAAATTCTCAAAGAGGCCAAAATAAAAAGGGAGTTCCTAAAAGATATAAAAAAAACAATCAATATTTTTCTGGCTTATCAAAAGAATAGGAGAGTTGGAATACTTGGTTACAACTGGCAAAATACAGGAAAAGAGAGATCGTGGACAACACACAGAGAAGATACTAAATAGCTTGGTATCATGGCATAGAAAACAGTAAACAACAGAATTGGTATGATGCCCATGTGGGTAGAAAATTATGGAAGGACATGATTACCTATGCCAGCTGGTATGGCACATGATGATGATGATCTCTTAGTTTTCCTGGGAACTGGATTTTTTTTTCTGGGAAAGTAAAGCGGCACGGGCGTAATACTGACCACATTACCCCAAAAATCATGTGCCGAGTGTCTGCAAAATGTATGGTCACTAACACCATATTCCCTATACGCCACTTGGCGTGACGGGGGGTACTTTACTTTTTTGTTTTTAGCGGCCACTGACACAATGAGTTGTCTTCTATTCATCTTTGCCTTCATAAAATATGCAAATCAAAATTACTAAGCACAAAAACAAAGCTCCGGTATTTCAAACCAGACGTGTTATCCACCATTGCAGAGCTGGAAAGTAACTGAAAAAGTAGAAAATAAATTTGATAAAAAAAAAAAAAAATGGTGCCTCAGGAAAATACTTTTTAGTATTGAATTAGTGCAAACATTAAGGGAAGTGCCACGTCTATAATAATATCATTTATAATCAGAAAAAAAATGTGGGGATATGTTGGCCAAAGAATCACAACACAAACAAAATCACAAATGGGAAAAAGGGCAGAATGAAAAGAAACTGACATAGAAAGCAATAAGAAGAACATTGTGCAAAAAACAACAATAATTGGTATTAACTCCCTTGCTGAGGTTGAGAACCTTGCCCAGAACAAAGACATTGAGGCTACTGCGCAAAGTTTGATACTTAATAGCATAAATTATCGTTTATTTCTGTCCTCGTTATTCTTCTGTTATATATGCCAGCTTCAGCTCAAAAATACATGAGATATAAAGGTTTCTATCTCTCTGCTGTGTGCCCATTGCTGTGTTTGCTTCAATGTTTTTCTTCCTCTATCTGCTGTGTGCCCATTGCTGTGTTTGCTTCAATGTTTTTCTTCCTCTACCTGCTGTGTGCCCATTGCTGTGTTTGCTTCAATGTTTTTCTTCCTCTCTCTACTGTGTGCCCATTGCTGTGTTTGCTTCAATGTTTTTCTTCCTCTATCTGCTGTGTGCCCATTGCTGTGTTTGCTTCAATGTTTTTCTTCCTCTATCTGCTGTGTGCCCATTGCTGTGTTTGCTTCAATGTTTTTCTTCCTCTATCTGCTGTGTGCCCATTGCTGTGTTTGCTTCAATGTTTTTCTTCTCTGCCCAATTTTGGATATTTTCTATCATTATTTTTCCTTGTTTATTTCACTGTTTTCCATGTTTTGCTGTTTTATGTTAGGGTTGACACAATAAATAGAATATTTCTTGTCTAATTCACAGTTTGTCAACCCAGAGCAGGCTGGATATGTGGGCTTTGCCAACCTGCCCAACCAGGTTCACAGAAAGTCTGTCAAGAAAGGCTTTGAGTTCACACTGATGGTTGTTGGTGAGTTTGTTTGTGTGTGGAAAGGGGGGGGGGGGCTTATGTGGGTGAGATGGGAGAATAGGTTGTTGTTAGGGAGATGTATGGTGAGGTTACTGGTGTGGAGGTGTGTGGAGAGGCTATTTGTTGTGAAGATGTATGGAGAGGTGGAGATGTATGGAGAGAGATTGTTGGTGTGATGTATGGAGAGGTTATTTGTTGTGGAGATGTATGGAGAGACTATTGGTGTGGAGGTGTGTGGGAGAGGTTATTGGTGTGGGGATGTATGGAGAAATTGTTGGTGTGATGTATGGAGAGGTTATTTGTTGTGGAGATGTATGGAGAGATTATTGGTGTGATGTATGGAGAGGTTATTTGTTGTGGAGATGTATGGAGAGATTGTTGTTGTGATGTATGGAGAGGTTATTTGTTGTGGAGATGTATGGAGAGATTATTGGTGTGATGTATGGAGAGGTTATTTGTTGTGGAGATGTATGGAGAGATTGTTGTTGTGATGTATGGAGAGGTTATTTGTTGTGGTGATGTATGGAGAAATTGTTGGTGTGGAGATGTATGGAGAAATTGTTGGTGTAGAGATGTATGGAGAAATTGTTGGTGTGGAGATGTATGGAGAAATTGTTGGTGTGGAGATGTATGGAGAAATTGTTGGTGTGGAGATGTATGGAGAGGTTATTTGTTGTGGAGATGTATGGAGAGATTGTTGTTGTGATGTATGGAGAGGTTATTTGTTGTGGTAATGTATGTAGAAATTGTTGGTGTGGAGATGTATGGAGAAATTGTTGGTGTAGAGATGTATGGAGAAATTGTTGGTGTGGAGATGTATGGAGAAATTGTTGGTGTGGAGATGTATGGAGAAATTGTTGGTGTGGAGATGTATGGAGAAATTGTTGGTGTGGAGATGTATGGAGAAATTGTTGGTGTGGAGATGTAAGGAGAAATTGTTGGTGTGATGTATGGAGAGGTTATTTGTTGTGGAGATGTATGGAGAAATTGTTGGTGTGGAGATGTATGGAGAAATTGTTGGTGTGATGTATGGAGAGGTTATTTGTTGTGGAGATGTATGGAGAAATTGTTGGTGTGGAGATGTATGGAGAGGTTATTTGTTGTGGAGATGTATGGAGAGATTGTTGGTTTGTGTATGGAGAGGTTATTTGTTGTGGAGATGTATGGAGAGATTGTTGGTGTGATGTATGGAGAGGTTATTTGTTGTGGAGATGTATGGAGAGATTGTTGGTGTGATGTATAGAGAGGTTATTTGTTGTGGAGATGTATGAAGAGGTTATTTGTTGTGGAGATGTATGGAGAGATTGTTGGTTTGTGTATGGAGAGGTTATTTGTTGTGGAGATGTATGGAGAGGTTATTTGTTGTGGAGATGTATGGAGAGGTTATTTGTTGTGGAGATGTATGGAGAGGTTATTTGTTGTGGAGATGTATGGAGAGGTTATTTGTTGTGGAGATGTATGAAGAGGTTATTTGTTGTAGAGATGTATGGAGAGATTGTTGGTTTGTGTATGGAGAGGTTATTTGTTGTGGAGATGTATGGAGAGATTGTTGGTGTGATGCATGGAGAGGTTATTTGTTGTGGAGATGTATGGAGAGATTGTTGGTGTGATGTATGGAGAGGTTATTTGTTGTGGAGATGTATGGAGAGATTGTTGGTGTGATGTATGGAGAGGTTATTTGTTGTGGAGATGTATGGAGAGATTGTTGGTGTGATGTATGGAGAGGTTATTTGTTGTGGAGATGTATGGAGAGGTTATTAGTTGGGGAGATGTATGGAGAAATTGTTCGTGTGGAGATGTATGGAGAAATTGTTGGTGTGATGTATGGAGAGGTTATTTGTTGTGGAGATGTATGGAGAGATTGTAGGTGTGATGTATAGAGAGGTTATTTGTTGTGGAGATGTATGGAGAGATTGTTGGTGTGGAGATGTATGGAGAAATTGTTGGTGTGATGTATGGAGAGGTTATTTGTTGTGGAGATGTATGGAGAGATTGTTGGTGTGGAGATGTATGGAGAAATTGTTGGTGTGGAAATGTATGGAGAAATTGTTGGTGTGGAGATGTATGGAGAAATTGTTGGTGTGGAGATGTATGGAGAAATTGTTGGTGTGGAGATGTATGGAGAAATTGTTGGTGTGGAGATGTATGGAGAGGTTATTTGTTGTGGAGATATATGGAGAGGTTATTTGTTGTGGAGATGTATGAAGAAATTGTTGGTGTGGAGATGTATGGAGAAATTGTTGGTGTTGAGATGTATGGAGAGATTGTTGGTGTGATGTATGGAGAGGTTATTTGTTGTGGAGATGTATGGAGAGATTGTTGGTGTGGAGATGTATGGAGAAATTGTTGGTGTGGAAATGTATGGAGAAATTGTTGGTGTGGAGATGTATGGAGAAATTGTTGGTGTGGAGATGTATGGAGAAATTGTTGGTGTGGAGATGTATGGAGAAATTGTTGGTGTGGAGATGTATGGAGAAATTGTTGGTGTGGAGATGTATGGAGAAATTGTTGGTGTGGAGATGTATGGAGAAATTGTTGGTGTGGAGATGTATGGAGAGGTTATTTGTTGTGGAGATATATGGAGAGGTTATTTGTTGTGGAGATGTATGGAGAGGTTATTTGTTGTGGAGATGTATGGAGAAATTGTTGGTGTGGAGATGTATGGAGAAATTGTTGGTGTGGAGATGTATGGAGAAATTGTTGGTGTGGAGATGTATAGAGAGATTGTTGGTGTGGAGATGTATGGAGAGATTGTTGGTGTGGAGGTGTGTGGGAGAGTTTATTGGTGTGGAGATGTATGGTGAAATTATTGGTGTGGAGGTGTGTGGGAAAGGTTATTGGTGTGGAGGTGTGTGGGAGAGGTTATTGGTGTGGAGATGTCTGGAGAAATTGTTGATTTGGAGGTGTGTGGGAGAGGTTATCAGTGTGGGGATGTAAGGGAGAGATTATTGGTGTGGAGATGTGTAGGAGAAATTGTTGGTGTGGAGGTGTATGGGAAAAGCATTTCTAGTATTCTGTCTGACCATCTTTTTATAAGTTCTCCCTCTCTGTCAGTTTAACAGCATTTATTGATAGTCATGTAGTTTGTATTTAGTTTCAGTCTTGGTAGATGCCAAAATCATTTAATCTGTGTGTTTTTTTTAAAAATATTCTTTATGGAGAAATAACATCACAAATCATGAGACACTTTGCTCTAGTATCAAATGTTTTAAACAAAGTAATGAACATCTGGGGAGCCACGATAGCTCAGGGGTTAGTGAACTGGACTACAAAGGACAAGAGGTAGGGTTCGATCCCAACCGACGGCTTTCGGGTTCACCCAGCCTTTAATGGGTACCTGATTTTTTTCAGGGAAAATGAAGTGGCACGGGCGTAATACCAACCACATTACCCCAATAATTATGTGCCGACGGTCTGTAAAATATATGGTCACTAACACCATATTCCCTATACGCCACTTGGCGTGACGGGGGTACTTTACTTTTTTTTAATGAACATCTGGAGATCAAAAAAGTACTCAGTAAACAAACAATATCTAGCTTGTTCAACTCCTGTGTGATACCAGCGCTAACATGGGGATATGAAAGCTGGAAGTCTACCCAGACTTTAGATAAAAAATTAAATGCCTTTGAAAACAAACGTCTTCGTAAGATTTAAAACATAAGCTGGAAATAATACAGTTTCAAATGAGCAGATAAGAGCTGAAGCTAAGTAAGAATATGTGGCAAGCTTTATAAGAAGAAGGCATTGGAAATACATTGGTCATGTGTTGAGAATGAATGAAGAAAGACTTCCCGTCATGTGTTGAGAATGAATGAAGAAAGACTTCCCGTCATGTGTTGAGAATGAATGAAGAAAGACTTCCCGTCATGTGTTGAGAATGAATGAAGAAAGACTTCCCGTCATGTGTTGAGAATGAATGAAGAAAGACTTCCCGTCATGTGTTGAGAATGAATGAAGAAAGACTTCCCGTCACGTGTTGAGAATGAATGAAGAAAGACTTCCCGTCATGTGTTGAGAATGAATGAAGAAAGACTTCCCGTCACGTGTTGAGAATGAATGAAGAAAGACTTCCCGTCATGTGTTGAGAATGAATGAAGAAAGACTTCCCGTCATGTGTTGAGAATGAATGAAGAAAGACTTCCCGTCATGTGTTGAGAATGAATGAAGAAAGACTTCCCGTCATGTGTTGAGAATGAATGAAGAAAGACTTCCCGTCATGTGTTGAGAATGAATGAAGAAAGACTTCCCGTCATGTGTTGAGAATGAATGAAGAAAGACTTCCCGTCATGTGTTGTAAACGAATGAAGAAAGACTTCCCGTCATGTGTTGAGAATGAATGAAGAAAGACTTCCCGTCATGTGTTGAGAATGAATGAAGAAAGACTTCCCGATCGGGTATTCATGTGGAAACCTTCTGGTAAAAGAAAAAACAAGGCAGTCCAAGAGAATCGCTATGCAGAACAATTACTAGGAAGACTCAACAATGAGTCCAAGAAACAATCAAGGCCTACAAGAACAGCTAGCAGCAAATCATCAATCATGGAGATTATAACGTCTGCCTTTTGTCCCATCTTCGGCCTGAGAGGAAAATAAATAAATGAATTTGTTTATTGTTCTACTGCAGAGATGATCCTTAATTGTCTTCTTCACTTCTAATTTTGTCACACAAGCTGCCTACCATAACCACCATACATCTGACATATTTTACTGGTGTTTATCTTATTGGTTCTCTCTTCATGGACAATAGGACAACAGACAAGAAAATCACTGGAGTCTGTAGAAATGTGGTTTTACAGAAGAAAGTTGAGAATACCATGGACAGCTAAGAAGAGTAATGAAGATATTCTGAGAGAGGTCAAAGCAAAAAGAGAGCTAATTTCCAATATTAGGAAGAAACAATCATCATTTTTGGCCATGTAATGAGAAGAGAACAGCTAGAATATATTGTAACAACTGGGAAAATTGATGGATGATGAGATAGAGGGAAGCAAAGAGAGAAAATACCAGACAGCTTGAGAGAATGGCTTGGCAGAAGGTCAACAACAGAAATGATAAATAACTGTTGTGATCGAAAGTTGTGGAGAGACATGATCACCTATGCCAGCAGGCCCGGTACTTGATGATGATAATGAGGATCTTATTGGTTGTTCTTTAATCTAGCATCCAAGTCTAACATTGATAACACACTGTTGGGATAAAGTTTATGTTGAAGAGCTCTCCTTCACAAAAAAATACTGTCAGACAACTACATCATTCATTAATAACCTGTTGTAACAACAAATAATATTGTCCAACAAGGAAATAACTCTACAGGCAAAATGGGTACTGTACAATAAAATCTTTCATCCCAATGTTATGCTACCATTGCCAGTCCTGAAACCTGGATGCAAGAACAATAAGTAAAATAACCACTACCGAGATGAAATGTGTTAGACTATTGACAGGAAACAGTCTGAGAGATAAGATCAGAAATGAAGAACTGAGAAAAAAAGCTAGGAATAACCCTTGCCATAGAATATATAAAGAAACAACAGATTAAATGGTTTGGCCATGTGACAAGGCAGAAAGATAAAAAAGCAACACAACAAGCCTTCAATAAACGATGCGAGAACACCAGACCCAAGGCCCAAACACAAGAAAGATGGACTGCCGGAATATTATAAACACTAGGAAACATAACAGCAGCAAAGGGG
Source organism: Megaustenia siamemsis (assembly GCA_032433765.1). Taxonomy (NCBI): domain Eukaryota; kingdom Metazoa; phylum Mollusca; class Gastropoda; order Stylommatophora; family Ariophantidae; genus Megaustenia; species Megaustenia siamemsis. Next base: position 16,181,867 of record JAVIAB010000008.1, read on the forward strand.
ATCAGAAGAGCAAAAGATTGCAAAGTATATCCCCCCTTGACACTGAAAGGCAAATGAGGAAGAAAAGGAGAAGAAGAAGAAGAAGAAGAAGAAAAAGAACATTATATGTCAGACACCTGTACCATTAATAACCTACTGTAACAACAAACAATGAACATTCACAAAATATATGGATCAGTAAAATATTAAATTCTACAAACATTATTTTGTATGCAGAACAGAACCCTGCCAAGAACAACCCTTTGGTACTTAAAGACACACACAAGGATAAAGAACAGATCAGTTTATGTCTTTGGTCTCATCATTTGTTTCTAATTCTACTTTTTGATCTCTACCTGCACAGGTGAGTCAGGTCTAGGCAAGTCAACCTTAGTGAACAGTCTCTTCCTCACAGACCTCTACCCAGAGAGACACGTCCCTTCTGCAGTTGGTAAGTGCTTCTCACTATTAATGTCATGTACAGGATTAAATTTCTCATCACATGAAGCTATTAGGCTCTCCCAGGATTTCAGGTGGACCTTCCTTCCTTCCTTCCTTCCTTCCTTCCTTCCTTCCTTCCTTCCTTCCTTCCTTCCTTCCTTCCTTCCTTCCTTCCTTCCTTCCTTCCTTCCTTCCTTCCTTCCTTCCTTCCTTCCTTCCTTCCTTCCTCCCTTCCTCCCTTCCTCCCTCCCTCCCTCCCTCCCTCCCTCCCTCCCTCCCTCCCTCCCTCCCTCCCTCCCTCCCTCCCTCCCTCCCTCCCTCCTGTCCCAACTTTGACAAGAGTTAGGATTGTTCATGTCCCAACTTTGACAAGAGTTCTTGTGCCAGATCTGAACTTCATAATCTGTGGCATAAATGTCTGTTGGCATAAATGTCTGTTGGCATAAATGTCTGTTGGCATAAATGTCTGTTGGCATAAATGTCTGTGTACTTATTACTTTAAACTATGGACATTTATGTAGGAATGAACTGTCCAACATGGAAGGGTTTTTTTTTTTTTTGCCTTATGTACTATCTTCGACTCTAAGGTAACTATTTATATGGAAAAAGTTTACCAACTCATGAGTTTATTGGTCAAGTCAATAGAAAAGTTTACCAACTCATGAGTTTATTGGTCAAGTCAATAGAAAAGTTTACCAACTCATGAGTTTATTGGTCAAGTCAATAGAAAAGTTTACCAACTCATGAGTTTATTGGTCTAGTCATTAGAAAAGTTTACCAACTCATGAGTTTATTGGTCAAGTCAATAGAAAAGTTTACCAACTCATGAGTTTATTGGTCAAGTCATTAGAAAAGTTTACCAACTCATGAGTTTATTGATCTAGTCAATAGAAAAGTTTACCAACTCATGAGTTTATTGGTCAAGTCAATAGAAAAGTTTACCAACTCATGAGTTTATTGATCAAGTCAATAGAAAAGTTTACCAACTCATGAGTTTATTGGTCTAGTCTTAAGGCTGGGTGGCCTAAAGGTGAGATATCAGATCTCTGGACAATAAGGTTCTGGAATGGAATCCCACCACAGGTTGTGATAGTTTTACTCTTCACATCTGTGGTGTCTTCATGACTTTACCCTTCCCAGGTCTCTGAATAGTAAGTTCCTATATCTAGCACTCTTAGATAGCTGAAAAAGAGATCTCTGCTCTCTGGGCATATTTTAAAAAACCCAGGGCAGTTTGAAATTCAAAAAAGAGTAAGAAACTTGGCAGCTGACAGAGCAAATTTGCTAGGAAAAATTAACTCAGAACATTAAAGCTCTTAATGGTAAAAATGAGAGTAATTCTGAAGTTGGAGAATATCTGCTTATATAGCGAAGGACACCCATGAGACTTCTGCCCATGTGAAAAGATGGGACAAATTCATGCAAAATTCAATATATAAAGATTTCATTTTGGATAAAAAGTTGGTGTGCACAAAACAAAAACAATTAATCAAATCTGTAGTAAATGTTTACCAGCTGATCAGTTCCTTAGTCAAGTCTGTAGTAAATGTTTACCAACTGATCTGTCCCTTAGTCAAGTCTGTAGTAAATGTTTACCAGCTGATCTGTTCCTTAGTCAAGTCTGTAGTAAATGTTTACCAGCTGATCTGTTCCTTAGTCAAGTCTGTAGTAAATGTTTACCAACTGATCTGTTCCTTAGTCAAGTCTGTAGTAAATGTTTACCAGCTGATCTGTTCCTTAGTCAAGTCTGTAGTAAATGTTTACCAGCTGATCTGTTCCTTAGTCAAGTCTGTAGTAAATGTTTACCAGCTGATCTGTTCCTTAGTCAAGTCTGTAGTAAATGTTTACCAGCTGATCTGTTCCTTAGTCAAGTCTGTAGTAAATGTTTACCAGCTGATCTGTTCCTTAGTCAAGTCTGTAGTAAATGTTTACCAGCTGATCTGTTCCTTAGTCAAGTCTGTAGTAAAAGTTTAGGGGTTAAGGCAAAGAAATGCAAGTGAATGCATAAAAATGCGAAGCTGCAGTAAAGCTGAATGCGAAGAAAAATTGAAAAAAAAAAAAAGAAAAAATGGTATGTTAGAAGCTTTACTTGATTAGTAGACGACACAGAATTGAACGTTTCGGCTCAATAGGCCTTCAGCAGGAACAAACAAACAACATACACACACAGATATGTGAATAAATAAAACTAATCCTACATAGCTAACTAGTAATGAAACATCAAAAACAAAATATGTTGACTTCCCTGTGTGTCGTGGACAGTGGTCAGGCTAGGAAAGGAATTTCTCACGGGTGTAGCTGTAATTTATACCCTCTGGTCAGATGTGAAGGGTTCTAAAAATACACGAGTGGGGGGAACGCTATCTAGGTCCGTCGACTACAAAGGCATAGGCAATATCTGAAAGTATCTAAGGACCCATAAATACATGTATACACACACACACAGATGCGTGTATACACATGTACACGTGCAAGAAGACGTGCACATACTAATACATATCAACATACACTTGCATATACACACACATACATGTGTATGCATACAAGCAAGCACACATATACATGCATGTGTATGCATATACATATATATACCAATACCCGTGCCTATGAACACATACATGCATGTGCACATCCATACGGGGACAATCATATGTGTGGAAGTGTGCGTATGACCCACAACCAACCAGAGGGCTTCACACCGGGGTCAGTGTGTAAACTCGAAGGAGAAAGAATAGAACAGTAGAATAACAGGTACTAGGTGTAGTAAAAGTTTACCAGCTGATCTGTTCCTTAGTCAAGTCTGTAGTAAAAGTTTACCAGCTGATCTGTCACTTTGTCAAGTCTGTAGTAAATGTTTACCAGCTGATCTGTTCCTTAGTCAAGTCTGTAGTAAATGTTTAACAGCTGATCTGTCCATTAGTCAAGTCTGTAGTAAATGTTTACCAGTTGATCTGTTCCTTAGTCAAGTCTGTAGTAAAAGTTTACCAGCTGATCTGTTCCTTAGTCAAGTCTATAGTAAATGTTTACCAGCTGATCTGTTCCTTAGTCAAGTCTGTAGTAAATGTTTACCAGCTGATCTGTTCCTTAGTCAAGTCTGTAGTAAATGTTTACCAGCTGATCTGTTCCTTAGTCAAGTCTGTAGTAAAAGTTTACCAGCTGATCTGTCCCTTAGTCAAGTCTGTAGTAAATGTTTACCAGCTGATCTGTTCCTTAGTCAAGTCTGTAGTAAATGTTTACCAGCTGATCTGTTCCTTAGTCAAGTCTGTAGTAAATGTTTACCAGCTGATCTGTCCCTTAGTCAAGTCTGTAGTAAATGTTTACCAGCTGATCTGTCCCTTAGTCAAGTCTGTAGTAAATGTTTACCAGCTGATCTGTTCCTTAGTCAAGTCTGTAGTAAATGTTTACCAGCTGATCTGTTCCTTAGTCAAGTCTGTAGTAAATGTTTACCAGCTGATCTGTCCCTTAGTCAAGTCTGTAGTAAATGTTTACCAGCTGATCTGTTCCTTAGTCAAGTCTGTAGTAAATGTTTACCAGCTGATCTGTCCCTTAGTCAAGTCTGTAGTAAATGTTTACCAGTTGATCTGTCCCTTAATCAAATCTGTAGTAAATGTTTACCAGCTGATCTGTCCCTTAGTCAAGTCTGTAGTAAATGTTTACCAGCTGATCTGTTCCTTAGTCAAGTCTGTAGTAAATGTTTACCAGCTGATCTGTCCCTTAGTCAAATCTGTAGTAAATGTTTACCAGCTGATCTGTCCCTTAGTCAAATCTGTAGTAAATGTTTACCAGCTGATCTGTCCCTTAGTCAAATCTGTAGTAAATGTTTACCAGCTGATCTGTTCCTTGGTCAAGTCTGTAGTAAATGTTTACCAGTTGATCTGTCCCTTAGTCAAATCTGTAGTAAAAGTTTTACAGCTCTTGAGTTCACTGAGTTAATAGAAAAAATCTTAAAGGATACAATTATTTATCAGTGTATCTTTGTCTTGTGTACAATAATTATCATAAATATTTACACACATAGCACATGTGATATCAGCCCTTGAGTTTACCGGTAGCTCACATAGTACATGTGATATCAGCCCTTGAGTTTACCGGTAGCTCACATAGTACATGTGATATCAGCCCTTGAGTTTACCGGTAGCTCTTTCATTGTTCTTACATCTCCCAACCCACCCGCCCATATTTTTTATTTTTATTTTGTAGAGAAAATTCAGCAGACAGTGAAGATAGATGCCTCCACAGTGGAGATTGAGGAACGAGGCGTCAAGCTGAGGCTAACAGTTGTCGACACACCAGGTTTTGGGGACTCTCTAAACTCCATAGACTGGTACACAGAGCAATTTGTTGATATTTGTTTACATTTGTTGAACCTGTTATTGATCTCACTGCACTTAGGGCAGACTTTTAGGTGCTTAGTATTTCTTAACAAATGATTAACAAAGTATTCACAATGATAGTTTATATAGCTTGCTTGTTAGACACACTTGTTATAGGTACTCTCTCAGTTGCTTTATATTTAAATGTAATTTTAACTATACAACACAAGGCATAATGATACACTTGACTGCTTTAGCTGAATCAGAGTTACATTTGCTTAACCTTTGACCTTTATTGTGTAGATTAACTATCACAACTTGACCACTGAAACCTTATACACAGTTGGGGTCAAAGCATTTCTTCTTCTACCTTTTTAACTCCCAGTGGAGCATAGGTCTTCAACAAACACTTTCCAAGTCGTTCTGTTTTTTGCATTTCTTTTAAGATCATTCCATGTCTTCCCCATCATCTTCATCGCTGCTTCTATCTGTCTCCTCCAAGAATTCAATGGTCTTCCTCTTTGTCTTTTCCCCTGGGGATTCCAAAAAAGGGCCTGTTGTGTAATACTCTCAGTCGGCTTCCGTAGTGTGTGTCCTATCCAGCGCCATCATCTTCGCTGTATCTCTTTATCCACTGGTGTTTGACTGGTACATTTCCATAATTCTATGTTAGTGATTTTGTCCTGCCATTTCCATCCCTTTATCCTGCGTAAGCATCCATTAATGAAAGTCTGAACTTCGTGATTGTCAATTTTGTTGTTCTCCATGTTTCACAGCCATATAATAGGACTGCCTTAACATTTGAGTTGAAAATTTTTATTTTAGTATTTAACCTAATTTCTTTGAATTAAACTATGTCACTTAGTCATGAGAATAAGAGTTGTAATTTGAGGTGCAAATTTTTTTGCTATTTCAGCTTCAAGCCCATTATCCAGTACATTGATGACCAGTTTGAGAGGTACCTCAATGATGAGAGTGGACTGAACAGACGGCATATTGTGGACAACCGAGTTCATTGCTGCTTCTACTTTATCAACCCTTCTGGCCATGGGTCAGTAGTTCATTCATCTGAAATATTTATATTTACTCCTTTCTGTTTACAGTGAAACATAGAAACACAACCTTTGCAGTTTGCTATTCAAATTTGTTTTTGTTGCCACACCCCACAACCTATAGACTCTAATTGTTTTCTTTCCATTCTGTTACTCTTTGCTACATTTCTTTGATCTCCTAACCTTTTTGAGGAACCATGGTTAAATCATTGGTTAGTGAATCGGACTACAGAGGACAAGATGTTTAGTTCGATCCATTTAGATGATTTCTAGGTTCACCTGGGACACAGGTTTTCTCTTGAAAAGAAAGACTAAATAATATTAGTAGCCTCCATCAGTCATAGTTGACTATGGATTTTTCAGCGCCTTTTCTTTTCTTTTCTTTTCTTTCATCGTGTATTCTTTCTCTATGAATCTGTCTGCTTCTTGTTTGAGGTGAACCCTTAGAGTGTGTTTGCAGAGATTGCGGTCTGCAGCTATGTCTTCCCATGCTGCAGGGTTTATGTTCAGAGTCTTCATGTCGTGTTTACACACATCTACAAATCAAAGTTTTGGGCGCCCCCTAGTTCTTTTACTATCTGCCAGTTGTCCGTAGAGTATATCTTTCGGTTTGCGGCCATCTTTTATATGGTGTACATGGCCAAGCCAGTGAAACCTACGTTGTTTAAATAATATATAACAATAAGGACACTAACACCATACTGGTAACAACTATATATCATCTAATTTTGTTAAGAAATAAAAAGAAAATTAGGAACTTTGCTACCATGTCCAGGAAACTGTGATTTCATTTGTTTGTTTTATGTGAATAATCAATGTACCAACAACATATCAAAATGGTGCCTGTTTGTGTAGGTTGAAGCCATTAGACATTGCCTTCATGAAAGCTGTACATAATAAAGTCAACATTGTACCAGTCCTTGCCAAAGCTGACACTCTGACACAGCTTGAGGTGACCACACTAAAGAAGAAGGTAAGTCTTTTCAAGATTATTGGTTAATTAAAGTAAGTCGGGATAGTACAAATATTAGTCGGTCTTCTTTCTCATTTACCCTTTCATTTTTCATTTTCTGAAATGCTATTTTGGTCTGAGCTATTCTACTTTTTATTTCCATGGTGCATCTTCCATCTGATGTTATTATTTTGCCCAAGTATTTGAAACGCTGCACTTGTTTCAGATTTGTCCTGTTTATTTTTATGCTGCATGCTGGTGATGATTCTTTCTTCGATATGACCATTACTTCTGTTTTCTTACTATTCAGACTGAGACCTTTCTTGATGCTTTCTTTTACTATTATGTCTATCACTTCTTGTAGTTCATTCTTTGTCTCTGCTATTAAGACTGTGTCATCCGCATATCGCAAATTATTTATGTTGTGACCGTTGACTTCAATTCCTTTTTTGTCTACTATTGATCTCATAATATGTTCGCTGTAAAGTCAAAACAAATTCGCCGACAGAACGCAGTCTTGTCTGACTACTTGCTTTATAAGTTGAAATTGTCAAATTAATTATCAAATTAAATTTAGCAAATGAATAAAATTAGTGTTGTAACTAGTAATTCTTTCATTTTAAAACATTTTAAATGATATACAAAGGCTGTGAATATTATTTTATTTCTTTTGTTCATTTGCTGTTGTCTTAAAGCATAACAAGAGAAAGGATGAATCTACTGTAGATGTTGTATTGCATGTTCTATAAGTCACTTCACCTTTAGATATGGTGTTTGTTTTTTGGGCATATCTGGATGCTGTTAAGATAGAAATGTTTTGCATATTGTGGATGTGAATACATGAATAATTTGATTCAACTAAACATTCTCTTTACAGATAATGGATCAAGTGGATGACTATGGAATACGAATCTATCCACTCCCGGACTGTGATTCTGATGAAGATGAGGATTACAAGGAGCAATGCAAACAGCTGAGGGTTGGTTTTGTTAATTTTTGTTTTTATGCAGTTTTGACTTTTGCTTATTTAGCAATCACCATCATGTGACATACTGGTTGGCGTAGGCGATCATGTCCTTCCACAATCTTCTGCCTACAGTGCATAATATCAGTTCTGTTGTTGACTGTTTTCCATGCCATGACATCAAGCTATCCAGTATTTTCTCTCTTTGTCATCCGCGATATCTCATCTCTTTCCTTTTATTTGCCAGTTGTAACCAAGTATTCCAACTTTCCTCTTCTCATGATGTACCCGAAAAATGTTGATTGTTTCTTTCTGATGTTTTTAGGAGCTTCCTTTTTGTGTTGGCCTCTTTGAGAACTTTCTCATTGGTATTTAGCAATGGACTATCCAATTAGCTATGAGTTGGATATTTCTATTTGCTAACTTTTTTGTTAACAGAATGTTTGTTAATGTAGTTTATGTGAAAGAGTGTTTAAGCAAAGTGCAAGGACATTAATGAAGTCCTAGGAGGTTTGCATGAAATAAAAACTCAGACTCGAACACCTTGCGGTAATGGCATTGAATCTGGCGGTTAGGCAGCAGGAACCATTTAGGCACTGTCTGAAAAGTGTACCTTGTTTCCTCATATCCCAAGTCCGGCTTGCTGGCGGAGCTACTGAGTTTAGTGCTCTGTGCCCACCATGAGCTAACTTTTCATCCGGATGGTGTTTCTATATTCAGATTGCTTACAATGATTGGTGCTATCATATGACAAAGGACAGTTCAGCTGCATTAAATTTCAGTGCTGATAGACCTTATTCATTCGCTTGCAGTGATAGTGGGGTCTTTGAACAACTAACTATATATATATATATATATATATATATATATATATAATAAAATGGGACTTGCTTTTCACGTGGAGAATCAGTGTTCCAATCATGTCCTCCATTCAATCTAGTTGGGAAAAATGGGTACCTGTCCTTGGTCAATGAAAGAAGGACATTCAGGGAGCTGCTCTCCCTTTAAAGACACATGCAAGAAAAGTGGAGACCAACATTCCACTCCCAAATGGAAGTGATGCTATAGGATGGCTTTACTCGTACATGAATTGTTGAAGAAAAGGGAATAAGTAAAAGATACCTGGAAAATAATAAATGAAAAGAGGTCAGTTGAAAACAGTTGTTAAATTGGCACAAGATTGAAAATCGCAGGCAATCTGGCAAGTGGACAAAGTTATATAAGGGATGGCCTGGTGCCAGCCGGACAAATACATTACTATGGCATTAACAGTGTAAATGAGAAAAAATGTCAGGAGATGGATATGCAAGTCTCTTTAAGAGAATACGCCAGATTGGAGAGAGCACATCATAAATTTTGGACCTGACAGACACATCAAGAATAGGTAGAAACAAAACAGCTGATATCCTCTCGAAATCTAGCAGCAAAGCCCAGTGCACTCATTTAGTTCGCTACAGAGAGGACATGGCCATTATACAAACCACATGCAGAACAAGTTGGAAGCAAAGGCTACAAATTAATAGCAGACAGGATCAAATACTCCAGAACATGTTGGAAGCAAAGGCTACAAATTAATAGCAGACAGGATCAAATACTCCAGAACATGTTGGAAGCAAAGGCTACAAATTAATAGCAGACAGGATCAAATACTCCAGAACATGTTGGAATTATAGGCTACAAATTAATAGGGGAGGCAAATAAATAAATAATATTAAATAGGGAAACTTCCGAGGCTACAAATTACTAGCAGACAGGATGAAATTCTCCAGAACATGTTGGAAGCAAAGGCTACAAATTAATAGGGGAGGCAAATAAATAAATATTATTAAATAGGGAAACTTCCGAGGCGATAATCGTGGCAAGGCGCAGTGCCATGGAGTACGGGTTCGATCCTGCTTCGGACCATATATTGTTCTTTGTTTTTTTCTGTTGTTGTTTATTTGTCATTTTTTCCGAGTGCTAACACATACCTTTTCCTTCTATTATTCTCTACAAATTAATAGCAGACAGGATAAAATACTCACAATTTTTTTCTGAGCGCTGTAATACATACCTCTTCCTCCTAAGATTCCCACTACAGACTCCTGAGCCACCTTAACACCTAGGTCTAACCTCACTGATGAATGTTACCTTGGAAGAGAGACCTAGACAGTGAAACTTCTTCTTCATGAGTTTTCATGACAACATTCATAATGAACTTTAGTGCCACACCTCGTCCAACAACAGGCATACAACAAAAACTGTGGGCATGCATGAACAATTCAATGGAGCAACATGGAGAAAAAAAACATGGAGCTTCATCTTGTCAACAGTGAAAATGTGAACAAGAGAGAAACATGCTACAACAACACTAAAAGCACAACAGCTCTGGAAGGTATCTCATTATTAAAGTAGGCCTTTGAAATTAGCATCAGTGTCTCATATTCTAACAGCAGAAAGGTGAAAAGAATGAAGAAAGCTTATGGCTACCTTCTATCTTTAATATTTGCAGAGATGTTATAGTTCTTGTTCTTTCCCTGTTGGTTGAACTTATTGCATGGAGCAGAGAATACTATGATTGTCCATTTTTTTTTTCTCAGAATGCAGTTCCCTTTGCAGTTGTGGGTGCCAACACAATTATTGAGGTGAAGGGTCGAAAGGTCAGAGGTCGTATGTACCCATGGGGTGTTGTGGAAGTTGAGAACCCAGAACATTGTGACTTCATAAAGTTGCGAACTATGCTCATGTGAGTTTTCAGTTGAGAACATTTGACTGGATTAAACAATTTTGTTTTATTATTTAACTGCGTGGCTGCACGCTGGCTTAAGTTTAATAAGAGCTGCTGTAAAGCTTTCAATAGGGGAGGTAGGCAAAAGAGAGAAAGAAAAAAGAACATGAAAAACAATTTTTTAAAATAAGTAATGGAAGAAGAATATAAAAAAAAAGAGAAAAACAAAAAAATATAATGAAGGTGGTGAAGAAAAAAGAAGAGTAAATATGGGGGGGGGTGTGTGAAGATAATGATGAAGAGAAATGAAGATAATGATAAGAAGAGAAAGAAGAATAAGGTTAGGAGAATATTTTTAAAAAAAAAAACAGAAGAAAAGGGGGGTGGATGAAGAGAAAAAAGGAAAAATACGGCTGATTTAAAAAAAATAAAATTCTTTCGTTTGTTTTAGTATGTGTTGTGATCCAGCTGATACGTCTGATTTTGTCTTGTGCCGTTTTAATCTGTGTAAAGCTAATAATTAACTGTTGTAATTGTATTTATTTTTTTTTATCGTCTTTATTGGTGTCACTGTGTATTTATAGAAATGAAAGAGATGTTGGACTTGCTTAGGAGACATCCTTAGTGGAAACTCTCATGCTTGTTTAAAACAAAACATTGAAATCTTTCTGGTGTTTTTTTGTTAGCAGTGTACTGCGATTTACGATATACGTAGGGAGGTCAAAAAGTAATGCACACCAATTTTTTTCTCGGAAACTATTCGGGCAAAATGTGTGAAATTTTCACAGATTGTAGCTGAACCTCCCCTTTACACGACATATTTTTTAACATAATCTCCGTCCAAGCGTATTGCCTTACGCCAACGCGAAACTAGGTCATGAATGCCTCGTTTGTACCAAGTTTTGTCCTGCTCGCGTAGCCATTTTTTAACTGCACGGATCACACCCTCATCATTGTCAAAGTGTGTCCCACGCAGGAATTTTTTGAGTGGTCCAAACAGATGGAAATCTGAGGGAGCCAGATCAGGGCTGTAAGGAGGATGGGGCAGTACAGTCCAACCAAATTTGTTGATTGCTTCCCGTGTTACCAGACTTGTGTGAGGGCGTGCATTGTCATGTTGAAGCAACAAATCTGCGGATGGCTTATTAGGCCGAACTCTGTGGAACCGATTTTTGAGTTTTGTCAGTGTATTGATGTAAGCTGTCGAGTTGATTGTCTCACCTCTTGTCATTACATCAACAAGAATCACACCATCAATGTCCCAGAAGACAGTGATCATCACCTTTCCGGCTGATGGAGATGTTTTGAATTTTTTTCTTTTGGTGACTGCGGATGATGCCATTCCATTGACTGCATTTTTGTTTCAGGCTCATAATAATGTGCCCACGTTTCATCACCGGTAACAATTTTTGACAAAAACATTTCTCCTTCAACACCGAAACGCTCCAACAATTCAGAAAAGAATGTTTTCCTTTGAACTCTGTGATCATTTGTTAGGCACCGAGGAACCCATCGAGCGCAAATCTTTGAATATCCGAGAGTTTTAAAAATTGCGATTGCACTTCCCTTGCTGACTGTAAGCTGCAATGCCAATTGCTGACTAGTGATACGCCTATCCTTACGAATAATGGCATCAGCCCGGTTTAACATGTCTGTGCTGGTAGCCGAGGCAACACGTCCAGAACGCGGTAAATCATGCAGCTCCACTCGTACACTTTCTGCAGCTTTAATTCTCTGAACCCAGCGACTAACTGTGCTCCTATCGACTGCAGAACATTTGTTCACTGCACACAGTCGTTTATGAATGTTTGCCACAGTTTCTTTTTCCGCAACCAGAAATTCTATGACAATTCGCTGTTTGTAACGGACATTGTTGACAAGCTCCATTTTAACGGTTCATAGATTGCGTAATATTTATCAGAATGCTGTGCAATTTGGTACACATAATTGGAACATGTCATATTCCAACTGTGCAAAATTTCATATTCCTATCTTTATTATTAGCCGAGAAAAAAATTGGTGTGCATTACTTTTTGACCTCCCGTAATAGTTAAGTGATTTTAAGAGTTAAAGAGTCAAATGAGGAAAGAAGAAGCAGAAGAAACACTACATATGAGATAGAATGTTTAGGAAAGTTAATAATGTCAGTAGGAAAGATAGAGTGAGAAATGGATATCAAAAGGATTGTTAGAACAACATCCTGCATCAAACACATAGTGAAGAGGAAAATAAAGTGATCCGTCTATGTAATGATTGGATAACTGAGAGTTTGGATCACAAATTTGTGCAACCGGCAACCAACAGCATACTTATTCTACAGATGTATGTGTTAGGCTTAAAGATATCACGTAAACTAGTAATACAACACCCACAAAGTTCTTACAATGACAGACAATGAGGGGGAGTAGTCATTGGTGGATACAAGAAGAAAAAAAGCATGACTAATTTTCAGTATTTTTTTAATGGAACTAATCACCTATGGCTCTGTCCGCAGTGTATGAAGGCCAATTCTTTAAGTTAATAATTAGTGGTCACAAAAACAGATACGTGTGGTGAGATACAATGCAGGCCTTGTGCAAGGTCTGATACTTTATAGGAATGATTATCGAACAGAGAGTCTAGAATATGTGCCATCTTCAGCTTGAAAGAGCAATAGAAAGAATCACAGAAACTAATTGTTTTGCTGATTTTCTTCCAGTACTCACATGCAGGATCTGCAGGAAGTCACACAGGAAACTCATTATGAAAATTTCCGAGCAGAAAAACTTGCAAATGGTGGTTTGAGCAAACCAAAGTCAGGGTTAGTATTGAATTTTTATAACAGAAATTTGTTTTTTTTATTTTTAGTTCTCAGAAAGAGACAAGAAGGGGGTTTTGTGGTTACACAAATAATGGGAGCAGGGCAGGTCAAGGTCATTTTGTTATAATGTCATGTTATAATGTTGTTATCTCATTACTGATGAATATTTACTGAATATTTTAGCCCACAGAACAGAGAATTGAAGCCTTTGAAATGTGGATAAATTGAAGAATAGATAGAATTGGATGGAAGGAAAAGAAAACAAACGATGAAGTCTTAAAACAACTAAAAATGAAAAGAGAACTACTAAACACAATTCAAACAAGACAAATGCGATTTTTGGGCCATGTTAAAAGACACAACAGCCTACTAAAAGTTATCCTGGAGGGGAAAATACAAGGTAAAAGAGGCAGAGGCAGACCAAGACTAACATGGACGAGTAATATCAAAAGATGGTCAAACCAGCCTATGACAAACTGCACCATCAAAGCAAGAGACAGAATGGTGCTCCATGGTAGCCAACCTTTGATGCGGAGACGGCACTCGATAATGATGATGACCATCAAAATATGAGACAGCGGAATGGCTCTACATGGTAGCCAACCTTCGATGCAGAGACGGCACTTGATGATGATTTTGGCCCAAAAAAAATATCATTAACATGGAACTGTTTAACAACTGTGACCAAGAGAAAATTTAATGACAAACAGAACCGCGAAAAGAGAGGATTGAGTTAGATATGCAAGAATCATAAAATATCCAGAAATCATAAATATAACAGCAATGCTAATGTATTCAAGAAGGAAGGTGAGAGAGAGGGAAACCAATTCAAACTTGGCGGAGTAAAGTTTGAGGCGCGCAGTTTGGACCAGACTTGGTGCAATCTGTGAATGATGGCCACAGATTCAAGAAAATGTAAACGTTTAATTATTGCTTTATAAAGATGCTACAAGATGTATTAGCTCTGTCTTCCTTGTCATTTTATGGCCAATGAGAAAATGACGAAGACAAAGATGAGATGGGAAATATGGAGAACTTTGTGACGGACAGAAATTTATGTGGAGAAAGATTCTGTAGATGGCAAGGAAGGAGTAAATCTTTGACATCGACATGGAAAAAGTTCAATGTCATAGCTGTTGAACAACACGAGGACGGGGAAGAGGGGAGTATGGAAACTCATGATTGTTAACTTCAGCCAGCCTGACACTTGGTGAAGCATGACATTTTGTATTCTAAAATATATTTTGTTTTGAAGAGATCACATTCCCACCAAGCGCTTGATTAACTCTTTTATCATACATTTCACCGCACTGTGCGCCAAGCCGATTTCGGCCACATACATTTTGCTGCATAGTACGTCACTCTCAAATTGCTTAGTGTGAACCGTTATCAAATCATATTCTTTTTAAATGTCTTGTAACATCTTGGTACTGGTGATATCTAATACCTTGTTCAATTTTCTAAACATCCATATATAATATGTTATATGTTATATGTTAAATAAATATAAAAATGTAGATTGATTCTTAAAACCATAAAAAATCTTGTCTCTGAAATCCCATCGGTTGCATTGATAACAAGCTTCTGTATGGAAAGAGTTGAGCTGTGTAAATGAGAAGCTATAGAAATTCATCAATTATCCATTTAAGGCTAATGATCCAGATACAAGAATGGGATGCTTAAGGTGGCTGGAGTTACCAGACAAGAAAAAAATCACAGATGAGATGTTTAAGGACAGTGGCTGGAGTCACCAGGCAAGAGAAAATGAGAAATGAGATGTTTAAAAGATCAGAAAATCAGGAATGAATTCAAGAGAAAGTTGTGTTTACTCAAGAACCAATCTTACAAGGGAAGGACACAGGACTTAGACAACCATGAGTCCACATCACTCCTTCTGATGAAAGAGATGGCAGTTAAGATGGGCACAGCCAGAAATGAGAAACTTAGTGGGCGTGTAAGAAGACTTAT
Organism: Megaustenia siamemsis; assembly: GCA_032433765.1. Lineage (NCBI taxonomy): Eukaryota > Metazoa > Mollusca > Gastropoda > Stylommatophora > Ariophantidae > Megaustenia > Megaustenia siamemsis. The sequence goes on from JAVIAB010000008.1 coordinate 16,197,043, forward strand.
CAACCAACACAGAACTGCAGTCTTCAGTTGCTGGACACTGTAGGACTTGCTGAGGAGGGGAACTGCGCACCTATGGACATGTTCGGAGTGCAATGATGATGACCCTCAAATAACTCCATAACTCTTTTGAGCTTTGTCCCAACAAATAAAGTGGTTTCATCTCCTGGAGAGAAAACTTTGTGATTGTCTGCCATACATGGTGTATATGAGGAAAGAAGGCACAGAGAATGAGGCAGACCTAGAGTATGATAACATCAAGGAAACTTAATAACAGGATCAAATGATAATGGTTTAGGCTTCCAGAAGTAAAATGTGTACATGACATACGATGTGTGATCAAGCAGCAAAACTAGTAGAGGGACAAGACAAATTGCAGTGTTTCAGCAACAGCCTTCTTCAGGTACATTACAACAAATATTCTAGGAAAGGACTACTCTAAAACAACAAATATTCTAGGAAAGGACTACTCTAAAACAACAAATATTCTAGGAAAGGACTACTCTAAAACAACAAATATTCTAGGAAAGGACTACTCTAAAACAACAAATATTCTAGGAAAGGACTACTTCAAAACAACAAATATTCTAGGAAAGGACTACTCCAAAACAATAAATATTCTAGGAAAGGACTACTCCAAAACAATAAATATTCTAGGAAAGGACTACTCCAAAACAACAAATATTCTAGGAAAGGACTACTCTAAAACAATAAATATTCTAGGAAAGGACTACTCTAAAACAATAAATATTCTAGGAAAGGACTACTCTAAAACAATAAATATTCTAGGAAAGGACTACTCCAAAACAACAAATATTCTAGGAAAGGACTACTCTAAAACAACAAATATTCTAGGAAAGGACTACTCCAAAACAACACATATTCTAGGAAAGAACTACTCTAAAATAACAAATAATATAAACACGAAAGTCAAAAGGCCAACAGTTGAACAATGATCTGAAAATGGTGGCATAGAGATAAAGGCCAGGTTTGGCCTTCCAGAGTTCTGAAAGCTAGAACTATATCTCCCTCAACGCCAAAAAAGGATATAAGATGAAGTAAAGAATGGCAAGAGGTAGATAGCATAGCTAGCTATCTATGGCAATGATTGTTGTTAAAGGAAATTTTTCTTGCTAGGTAGTCAAGATTTAGCACTTCATTGTTTGGCTCTAGATGATTTCAAATACACTCTTCAATGCATCTCAAAATCTCCAGAGGAATCTTTAGACCTATTCTCCTTTCTATCCCCTTATAATATAATAAAACATCAAAATAAACCTCATTTGCTGTGCTCATTCACAAATATCACATTTATCATAATTTATTCACATTTTGTTTTGTCTCAGATGAAATTTTGTTGATGGTGGTATCATCTGAAACTTTACTTTCAATAATTGTAATTTCCAAATGTGATTCTCATTAACACCCACCACTTTCCATATTTCTCATTACTCATTTTTTTTAAAAAGTAATTTTGTTTATTTTACTTTTGTGGATGAATCTTTTTTATTATGTGCTCTTTGCTCAAATGGTTTTCCTTGGATGGTATCCACAAATTGAAACACACCAATTTTTTCAATTCTGGTAAGCCATTGTTATAAATGCATTGATTGCACTGTAAAATGCTTCAGTTTTTTTTTCTCTTGCTTGAAACATTTATGTTTCTGTGGGCACCCTGAAATCCAAATTTATATTAACTTTATTATAAAACTTCCCAGCTGTATATGTTTTCTTGTTTTAATAGTTTATAACGTTTACTTTTGTTCACCAGTGTTTAGACAATTTGTTTTGGATTCCACGTCTTTGGAGTGGGGTTAACATAATGTTAGTTTGCTGGCTTTACAATCCATTGATTGTTGGATTGTCATCTTCAATCATATCAGCATTTTAAAAAAAATGCAATTGTGCTTATTTAAAAAAAAATGGTTACCTGGTTCACAGTATAGAAAGGTAATAACTGTGAGGAAAACCACTGGCCACCTCATTGCCAACTGTTGTAACATGTTGTGAAATTAAAGACCAAACTTTAAGTGTGTTTTGTAATAATTTTATCTCATTTGGCCCACAAATTTAGTGAACTTAATAGACACTGGTCACCTTGCAGCCAAAAGCTATACCTTTGCCACATCTGCTTGCCCGAATCACAAAGTAACATTTTAGTGATAACCCTGTACATTTTATTACAATTATGAATGAAGATTCCCTGGCTCTACCACATTCTTCTCATGCTTAGAACTAATATTTAATAGGAGTGGTTCCACATTGTCAAACTTGTTGGTAAGGAATGTGTTAATTATGTTTTATTTTGTCCTAGAATTTTTTTTATAACAAGTGGGATATTTAAACAAAAAAATTAGCAATCAGAAAATCAACATAATGCTATGATGGCAGACAAATTAAAACCTGTGGAGGAGTTTTAATATCTGAGAAGTATAGTGATAAACGATAGTTCACAAGTGGCAGAGGTAGACTCAAAATACAACAAAGCTTGTCAAATCATTGACAGCTATCATCACTATTGTTCAACGAGGAATTAACTTTACAGGCAAAATGGGCACTCTACAAAACAATCTCAATTTTTCCAAGAAAAATAAGTAAAATAACAACTATGGAGATATAATGTGTTAGACGAATGACAAGAGACTTAATATTAGAAATGAAGAACTGAGATAATAGCTGGGAATAATTCTCGCCATAGAATACATAAAGAAACAGATAAATTGGTCTAGCCATATGATATGACAGAAAGATCAAAACACAACACAACAAGCCTTTAATAAATGTTGTGAGAACACCAGACTCAATAGTTGACCATGAAAAAGATGGATTAATGGAATATTAGAAGCACTATGAAAAATAACAGTATCAGAGGCCAACAGAAGAGCAAAAGGTCGCAATTTATATCTTCCTCGATTCTGAAACTAAAATGAGGAAGGAAAGAAGAGGATGAAGATCCAGCAGTAATAAATTTATAAAAAAGTGGGGGAAAGACAAGCTGTGGAGACTTCATATAAGTGAAAATATTCTACTGATACCATGGGGTACACATCTCTGTGTGATATGCTGAACATAGAAAGCTGACCACAGAAGAAGAAACCAAGGCATGCTTGGTTACTGAACTGAAATAACTGAGATTATCTTTGAAACTGCTTGTCTCATGTTGATCTATATAGCACCCACTTTTATTTATGGGAACGCTTTTTTTTAGTTGGGTGCACCCTCCATGCTTTGAGTTGACCTCTCAGTTGTTATTCATAGCGTGTATTTTTGTTGTTATCGTTGTGTAAAGATGTACAGTCACTAAAGCTGTGGAATTTTAGCTTTTTAGTTGCAGTCTTGAATATACAAAGATTTCCTGGTTCTCTTAGTTTCTACAATTTTAAAAACATTTTCGGAGTAGTTCCACTTTGTGATAGAACAAGATTCTTTGAATATTTATCTTTATTATTGCCTTTTTTTTTTTAAATTACTCTTATTTGAATTGACCCATGACTGTACAAAGAAGATATGACTGTGGTTTTCTGTTGCCTGGCATCGGTTTGTTTACGGTTGACTCTGCTAGCTTTTGACTAAAAAGTCTCACCCACAAGGCAGTGGGGTTGTTTTACTTTAGGGCCTCCCTTAGCCTTTTACTCTCCTGAGCATAATAATTGATGATTTCCAATATTAGGACGAAGCAGTCATAATTTTTTGGCCATGTAATGAGAAGAGAACAGCTGGAATATATTGTAACAACTGGGAAAATTGAGGAACGAAGAGATTGAGGGAAACAAGAAAAGATACCATACCAGACAGCTTAAGAGAATGGCTTGGCAGAAGGTCGGCCACAAAGATGATAAATAACTGTTGAGATTGATAGTTGTGAAGAGACATATCACCTACATCACTAGGCAAGGTACTTGATGATGATGATGATTTGAATAGATTTACTGCTCTTATAATTGCTACCTTTAGTTAGCTTTGCTGTTAATTTGAAGTGTTACTAATTTTATTACTTTTTAAAAAAAATTAGAATAACTACTACTTTTATTTAATTTTTCTAGAGTAGCTTAACTACTTATGATATTTTTAATTGAATAAATTTACCACTTTGATTTTTCTTTTGTCTTCATAATATAACACAATTAACAACAACAAAAAACAACTTGGGGTCTGCTCATAACATTGTCTCATTTCTATGTATATATGGTGTATTTGGGGAGTCACAATTAATTCAATGTATGGTGTATTTGGGGAGTCACAATTAATTCAATGTATGGTGTATTTGGGGAGTCACAATTAATTCAATGTATGGTGTATTTGGGGAGTCACAATTAATTCAATATATGGTGTATTTGGGGAGTCACAATTAATTCAATGTATGGTGCGTAAAGAAAGCCAAAACCTACCCAGGAGCAGATATTAATTCTGATCACAATCCTGTAATGATTAAAATGAAAATCAAACTAAAGAGAAACAAGCAAAAATCTGATTCATCAACAAACCCACTCGACATAACAGCTTTAAATCAAAAAGATATTAAAGATACCTATACAATACAAGTAAAGAACACATACCAGAAGCTGCTAGAGGAAGGAATTGAACAATACAGAAGAGAAAATCCTGATGAAAAAGTAACAACCAAATGGCAATGCATAAAGAAAAGCATACAAAAAGCCTGCGACACCTTACCCAAAAGAGAAAAGAACAAAAAACAAAAATGGATAACTAACACCATCTTAGAAAAAATGGAAGAAAGGAGACAAGCGAAGAACACTGCCCAATACAATAAAATAGATAATGAGATACGCAAAATGTGCAAAAAGGCAAAAGAAGACTGGCTCAGCCAAAAATGTAGAGAAATAGAAACTATGGAAAGCAAACAAGACCTAAGAGGAATGCACACAGAAATAAAGAGAATGACTAATAAAAATAAAAAAGCCACAGAAGGTGGATGCATTGCAGACAAAAAAGGAAAAATGCTAATAGACAATAAGGATATCATAGATAGATGGCAGGAATATATAACAGAACTATTTCATGATCAAAGGGACAAGAAACCAGTTATAAAATGTACATCAGGCTATAAAATCTTAAAATCAGAGGTGGAAAAAGCTATAAAAACAATGAAAAGGGGGAAAAGCAGCAGGACCTGAAAGCATACAGATAGAGATGATACAGGCACTTGAAGATTTTGGCATTGAAGTGATTACAGACATATGCAACGACATATACCACACAGGATACATACCAAATGAACTAAAAACATCAACTTTCATTGCATTGCCTAAAAAGAATGGTGCAGTTGAATGCAGTGACTTTAGAACAATAAGCCTAATGAGCCATGTTACAAAAATCTTGCTAAAAGTTATACAAGGAAGGATTCAGAATAAAATCAATACTGAATTAGATGAGCAGCAATTTGGATTTAGGAAAAATAGCGGGACAAAAGAAGCCATATTCTGCATGAGAACATTAATCGAAAAATACACAGAAGTAAACAAACCAATATATGCCTGCTTCATAGACTACACCAAAGCTTTTGATAGAGTACATCACAAACAACTTATAGAATGCCTAAAAGAGATACATCTAGATGACATGGATATACGACTAATATGCAATCTATACTGGGAGCAAACAGCAATAATAAAATATAACAAAGAGTTCTCTACACCCATTGATATAAAAAGAGGAGTAAGACAAGGATGCATCCTATCACCAAGCTTGTTCAATCTATACACTGAGCAAATCTTTAAAAACATCATAGAGATGCCAGGCCTACAAATTAATGGAAAGATAATCAATAACCTAAGATATGCTGACGATACTGTACTACTAGCAGAAAATCCTAAAGACCTACAACAATTACTTAATGAAATAAACACGACAAGCAAAAAATATGGACTAGATATGAATATCAAAAAGACTAAAACTATGATCATAAACAAAGAAAATACTCAAAACCCACAAGTGGATATCAAAATTGAAGGAATAGGACTGGAGACAGTTCAAAACTACAACTACCTTGGACATACTATAACCAGTGATGGAAAACGTACAACTGAAATAAACAAAAGAATAGGAATGGCAAAAAGTAATTTTAATGTCATGAAGGACATACTAACATCAAAACAAATAACACCAGAGCTAAAACTAAGAATAGCAAAATGTTACATCTTCTCAATATTCCTATATGGTGCTGAAACATGGACAATAGACAAGAAAACAGAACAGAGAATTGAAGCCTTTGAAATGTGGATATATAGAAGAATAGGTAGAATTGGATGGAAGGAAAAGAAAACAAATGACAAAGTCTTAAAACAACTAAAAATGAAAAGAGAACTTCTGAACACAATTAGAACAAGACAAATGCGATTCTTAGGCCATGTTAAAAGACACAACAGCCTACTGAAAGTGATCCTGGAGGGGAAAATACAAGGTAAAAGAGGCAGAGGCAGACCAAGATTAACATGGACGAGTAACATCAAAAGATGGACAAATCAACCGATGACAACCTGCACCATCAAAGCAAGAGATAGAGCAAAATGGCGCTCCATGGTAGCCAACCTTCGTTGCGGAGACGGCACTCAATGATGATGATGGTGTATTTGGGGAGTCACAATTAATTCAATATATGGTGTATTTGGGGAGTCACAATTAATTCAATATATGGTGTACTTGGGGAGTCACAATTAATTCAATATATGGTGTACTTGGGGAGTCACAATTAATTCAATATATGGTGTACTTGGGGAGTCACAATTAATTCAAGATCCGCGGTGCCTCCAGTAACAGACTAGCCTGCCTAGTCTGGCCAAGCGAGCAGGGATCGAAGAGGGAAGACAACTCGATACTCAAAAATGTTGTGCTGACGTCGGATGTGTTGGGCCGAAAGGTGCAAATATAACAGTTATACTGCAAACCGCAACACAACGCAGACACGTCCACTATGTCCTTTTAAGGGCGGATGATGAAGAGGAATGTTCTAGTCTACCACGATACTCTAGAATACTTTAGTCATCGGGCGAACACAACCAACCAACCAATTCAAGATCTAATAAATGAAGAAATGAAAGTGGGAAAGCAGTGGTTAAAGATTTTTCTTTCCTTCATTCAGGCTTTCACCCAATGACTACTAAAAGAATGGATAATCCTTTTCATCATCTGTCCTTCTTCTACCTTTATAAGGATAGTTAAGGTGGAATTCCAGACTGCAATGAAACAAAGTTTTAAAACAACTTAAAATAAAAAGAGAACTACTAAATACAATTCACACAAGACAAATGAAATTTGTGGGCCACGTTAAAAGACACAACACCCTAATAAAAGTAATATTGGAAAGGAAAATACAAGGTAAAAGAGGCAGAGGCAGACCAAGACTAACATGGACGAGTAACATCAAAAGATGGACAAGTCAATCTATGACAACCTGCACCATCAGAGCAAGAAACAGAGTAGAATGGCGCTCCATGGTAGCCAACCTTCATTGCGAAGATGGCACTCGATGATGATGATGATGAATGAAACTAGTTCCAAGGATACAATAGAATAAGTAGTGGGGTGTAACACACACAGGTAAGAGGAGGAAAAGAGGAAGACCCAGAAAGACACTGATAAGAACATTGATGAGAGAGGCAAGAGCAGAAGGAATTGACTCCCTCAATGAGATAGAGTTGCTTGCACAGAACAGAGACAAATGGCGAGGAGATTTGATAAAAGATCTTTACAAGGATTGAAAACTGCTAGAATAAACATTTAGATAAGAGGAGGAGTATCTGGTTCTGCGCCTTATATGCCGGCTATGGCTGGAAAGGTCAATAGATAGTAACGTACACTCCTACAAGGTCTGCTGACAGCTTTACAAAAAAGAAACACAACAAAATACTGACATTTCGGCCTAAATCCTGCTTTCCTCAGAAAATGTAATTTATTAATTAAACAGAAATTATTAGCTGTTTTCCGTTTTCTGAGAAAGGTCATTTGAAGGCTGAAATGTCAGCATTTTGTTGTGTTCTTTTTTTGTAAAGATTTTACCATACCTTCTAGGAGTGTACATTTACAACCCACTACTTGTTTCTGCTAGCAGCTTTGCAGCAGCACTGCAATTATTTACCGGTTCCCCATAGAGTAGAATAGCTTGTCCCTACTATACTCTCCCATGTCAACTACAAGTTTTCTCTGTCTTCTTATAGATAAACATCTTGTGCTTCAGTTATACACAGCTGGCTCAACTGTGATCCACCTTCTTCTTCATCTCTCTCTCTCTCTCTCTCTCTCTCTCTCTCTCTCTCATCTTCCTGGTACCATGTTCTCCATAATGCCGTCTCTAAGCCAAAATACATTTTATAGAATAATGTTGAGAATACCATGGACAGCTAAGAAGAGTAATGAAAACGTTCTGAAAGAGGCCAAAGCAAAAAGAGAGCTAATTTCCAATATTAGGGAGAAACAATCATCATTTTTTGGCCATGTAATGAGAAGAGAACAATTGGAATAAATTGTAACAACTGGGAAAATTGAGGGACGAAGAGGTAGAGGGAAGCAAAGAGAAAAGATACCAGACAGCTTAAGGGAATGGCTTGGCAGAAGGTCAACAACAGAAATGATAAATAACTGTCGAGATCGAAAGTTATGGAGAGACATGATCACCTACGCCAGCAGGCCCGGTACTTAATGATGATTATGAAGCCATAATATCATTTTTTGTGATCAAAAGATTTTATCTTCCTTGTTTTTATGCACTTTACCAACCAATTCTGCTTAATAAATGGTTGTAATTTGGACATCATTGATATTAAAAAAAGTAAAGTACCCCCGTCACACCAAGTGGCGTATAGGGAAATATGGTGTTAGTGACCCTATATTTTACAGACCTTCAGCACATGATTTTTGGGGTAATGTGGTCGGTATTACACCCATGCTGCTTTACTTTCACAGAAAAATATCCAGTACCCATTTAGGCAGGGTGAACCCGGAAGCCGTCGGTTGGGATCGAACCCTACCCCTTGTCCTTTGTAGTCCAGTTCACTAACCACTGAGATATCGCAGCTCCCATTTCTGAGATAAACGTATAACAATATGTTGTTAGCATTTTAAATTATGAAATTGTCAATCAAGGAAAGATGTTGGTTATATGTTGGACATGTGATGCGAAGAGATAATAACCAAATAACAAAGCAAGCTCTTATGTGGGAAACAAGATGTAGGTGGAAAGAGACAGGCCCAGAGAGACACTAAAAAGAACATTAATCAGAGAGGCAAAGACAGCAGGAATCTGCTCCCTCAATGAGAATGAAATGCTTGCATAGAATAGAAACAAATTGCGGGATTTGATAAATGTTTTTTGCAAGGATTGAGACTGCTAGAAAGAAAATTAAGAAAAAGGGAAAAAGTATCTAGGTCTATGCCCTATGGGCCGGCCACGGCTCGAAAGGTCAGTAGATAGATAGATTTTAAATTATTAATCGAGGTGAAGTCATGCAGAATGCCACATCGTTAATTTTAGTCTTAAAATCCAACTCGCATTAAAATGTGATTCTTTTAACATTACAATGGACCTCATACAAGAATCGAGCCAGACAATTTATTTTTCAATTTTTGTTCAAATAAATTAATTCCTTAATGTCTGAAATTTTTAGAGGTATGGGCTTGATTTTTGTTCTGTGGGTTTTCCGTATATTTTCATGAGTATTGTAAATGTGTATGTGTGTTTTAAATATGATATGTGCTTTCGTTGTGGAATGTTTCAAAGTTCTGTGTTGTCAAATAGATGGATTCAGGAGATAGTCTTGGATTTTTAGAATCATGAAAACTTTGAAAAGAAAGTTTGATGCTTTCATAGTGAAGATCCTATTTTTAAATAACATAACTTTTTAAAAAGTTCTTTCATAAATTGCTATTGTGGATATAATGAATGTTAAAATGGTAGAATTTATTTCATTAAATTTCTACTGTGGAAATGATGAATGTAAAAAAGTTCTTTCATTAATTTTTTAATGGAAGATATAATGCATATAATTATACATCAATTATTTAAAATAATTTGTTGATTGTAGTCGTAATTGATATAGTAGGGTACATTACGAGTTGATCTCTTTATTTTATGTAGGCTTAATTGTGAATATAAATGAAATGTTGTGTAGTCTTTCAATCATATATTGATATTCTTGATATTTGTTTTTATTGGACACATACTATTGTGTAATAGTAGATACATTAGCATTATTTGATCTAGGCATTGACTGAATACATAAGCATTATCTAATTCAGGTACTGACTGAATATATTAAGTAAAAAAAAAAAAAAAAAGTAAAGTACCCCCGTCACGCCAAGTGGCGTATAGGGAATATGGTGTTAGTGACCATAAATTTTACAAACCTTCGGCACATGATTTTTGTGGCAATGTGGTCGGTATTACGCCCGTGCCGCTTTACTTTCCCAGAAAAAAATTTGGTACCCATTATAGGCTGGGTGAACCCGGAAGCCATCGGTTGGGATCGAACCCTACCTCTTGTCCTTTGTAATCCAGTTCACTAAACACTGAGCTATCGTGGCTCCCTTGACTGAATACATTAGCATTATCTAATTCAGGTACTGACTGAATACATTAGCATTATCTAATTCAGGTACTGACTGAATACATTAGCATTATCTAATTCAGGTACTGACTGAATACATTAGCATTATTTAATTCAGGTACTGACTGAATACATTAGCATTATCTAATTCAGGTACTGACTGAATACATTAGCATTATCTAATTCAGGTACTGACTGAATACATTAGCATTATCTAATTCAGGTACTGACTGAATACATTAGCATTTATCTAATTCACGTACTGACTGAATACATTAGCATTATTTAATTCAGGTACTGACTGAATACATTAGCATTATCTAATTCAGGTACTGACTGAATACATTAGCATTATCTAATTCAGGTACTGACTGAATACATTAGCATTATCTAATTCAGGTACTGACTGAATACATTAGCATTATCTAATTCTGGTACTGACTGAATACATTAGCATTATCTAATTCAGGTACTGACTGAATACATTAGCATTATCTAATTCTGGTACTGACTGAATACATTAGCATTATCTAATTCAGGTACTGACTGAATACATTAGCATTATCTAATTCAGGTACTGACTGAATACATTAGCATTATCTAATTCAGGTACTGACTGAATACATTAGCATTATCTAATTCAGGTACTGACTGAATACATTAGCATTATTAAATTCAGGTATTGACTGAATACATTAGCATTATTTAATTCAGGTACTGACTGAATACATTAGCATTATTTAATTCAGGTACTGACTGAATACATTAGCATTATTTAATTCAGGTACTGACTGAATACATTAGCATTATTTGATTCCATGTGTAAAGTAATCACATTGAAAGGCTAATACAATTTGATGATAATCAGGGCAAATATAAAAATGTTTTTAACACTAAAGTTTTTAAATAAGTAGAAAGAAATGATGATAAAAACAAAATTATACAGAAAAAAACAAACAGAAACACACAGAATTACACAAATTAATCAAGAATATACGAGGACTGGATGCAGGATTCTTATCTCTGCTGTCCAGCTGAGGGACTGGGTGATCTCAGATGTTAACTTCTGGTTAACTGGATCTCAGGTTGAAATCCCACCACAGATAGGGGGAATTTTTCATGGTTTTACCCTCCCTAATTTTGAGGTATTTAGAATTGACATCTAGTCCTCTCAAATATCAATGAAAACATGAAAGTCCCATGTGCACTCTGCTTGTAAAGAACTCTTGGCAGTTAAAAGTTGAAAAGAGTAGGCCAAAATTAGATGTTGTTTGTCCAATAATGTTAAATTAGAAGTCTACCTATTGTTAAGATGGATGTATCAGACCGAAAGTTGCAGACACCACGGCTTTGCTGTAAACTAATGATACAATGTATTGTTACATACAAACGCATCTTATACGATGCCTGTATAAGGGATGAATGCTAAGCAGAGGAAGAGGGAAGCTGTCTAGTCACAGATGGAGTGCGAACATGAAGCCAGACATGAAATGGCACTGCATGATTGTGTATTATATGTTGATACCTAATGCTAATTATTTAATTCAATCATTTTTTTATTCTTTCATCAGAAAACCTGCTGCTACTTATGGCGGTAGAATGGAGAATGGTGGTGGAGAACTGACAGACAAGGAGAGAGAACTCAGGCAGAAGGAAGAAGAGGTGATTGTTCTTTGTTACCAAGATAGTTATATCAGTAATTATGAGCTTCTTAATTTCTCCTTAATGTACATTATTATTTCACGTATTTAAATTTAGAATGTAAAATTTGTAATGTGATACTCATTAGCATATTTGTATTAAAATGTCTAGATCTTTATCGTGTAGTTGCTCATAAATTTAATGATATCAGCAGATATTTCTGAATTCCCTTGTAGTTCCATACATCATATATATATAAATGTTCCACTTTATCAGGTCTTTGGGGAAGTAGAGTTGCTCTATCGGTGAGCTTTAGAAAGTCCAACAGATGATGTTGTACTGTTTTATGTTGGTGTTCACAGAGTGGTTGCGCTGAAGTTTGGTTTTGTTGTGCTCTATTAATGTGGTTGTGCAGTGGTGCATGACCAATTCTCAGTCTGAATGATTTGTTTTTCAATTTGTAGCTCTTAATTTTGTACCTGTTTGTTAACATAGTTTGTATTTTAATTCATCTTGTTAAAGGTGGTTATTCATAAATCCACAAATCTTTAACAGAGTTCTACTGGTGAATTTGTTGCATTTAAATAATACCTTTTTAATAGTTGTGGCGTCGGTGGAGTATTCATAAACTACATTTAAATAATACCTTTTTAATAGTTGTGGCGTCGGTGGAGTATTCATAAACTACATTTAAATAATACCTTTTTAATAGTTGTGGCGTCGGTGGAGTATTCATAAACTACATTTAAATAATACCTTTTTAATAGTTGTGGCGTCGGTGGAGTATTCATAAACTACATTTAAATAATACCTTTTTAATAGTGGAGGCGTCGGTGGAGTATTCATAAACTACATTTAAATAATACCTTTTTAATAGTGGAGGCGTCGGTGGAGTATTCATAAACTACATTTAAATAATACCTTTTTAATAGTGGAGGCGTCGGTGGAGTATTCATAAACTACATTTAAATAATACCTTTTTAATAGTGGAGGCGTCGGTGGAGTATTCATAAACTACATTTAAATAATACCTTTTTAATAGTGGAGGCGTCGGTGGAGTATCCATAAACTACATTTAAATAGTACCTTTTTAATAGTGGAGGCGTCGGTGGAGTATCCATAAACTACATTTAAATAATACCTTTTTAATAGTGGAGGCGTCGGTGGAGTATTCATAAACTACATTTAAATAATACCTTTTTAATAGTGGAGGCGTCGGTGGAGTATTCATAAACTAAGGATGTGAGGTCAAGTTCAATACCATTCAACAACTTTTAGTCTGGTCTATACAGGTGAAGAAAACAGCACTGGCATAGTGCTGTCCATAAAAAGTATGGGATGATTAAAAAACAATTGTCACTAAATCCTTATTCTCAATATACTGATGGCTGAGGATTTTAGTATATTAAAGACAAAACAACGCTGTCGTTGAAGATGGTCAACCAATGGATCGAGTGGACATCGTCAATGCCCTCCGAGATGTTAGTAGGGGCACAGGACTTCGACAACCATGAGTCTATGTCACTCTTTTAGATGAAAGAGATGAGAGTTAAGATGGGCACAGCTGGAAACATGAAACTTAATGGACCTATAAGAAGACTTATCAACCAACACAGAATTGGAGTCGTCAGTCACTGGACACTGCAGAACTTGCTGAGGAGAGGATCTGAGCATCTGTGGACATGTTCGGAGTGCAGTGATGATGACCCGCAAATAGCTCAATAATTCTCAATAAACTCTGGAATGTGCTGGGTTTATTTCTTTTTTTTTTATTGTGCTCTACTTGTTTAAAATGTTTTTTTTTGTTGGAGTAATTTATCCTTTGATGTCTGTAGTTTTCTGGTTTCCTGTCCCATAATTTTGTTGTTGACATTTTTTCTTATCATCCCCTCATATGCTTTGCCAGTTTGCACAGTCACTTCACACCACCATCTCCTGGTCACAGTGTTGTTCATCAATTCTGCTAATGACTATCTCACCATTACTAGTCCCATAATCTTTGTGGTTGTTTGAATGCTCTTGATAACATTTTCAGCTCTCTTCCAACCTTCATGATTAAGACCTGCTTTCTGATAGTGGAAAAATTAAAAAATACAAAAAAATGGTATGTTAGAAGCTTTACATGATACGTGGACGACACAGACTAAACGACGTTTCAGCCCTATAGGCCTTCAGCAGGAACAAACAAGAAAAACACACACAAAACTAATAACAAAACATTCAAAACAAAAATATTCGAAATATGTTTGCACATTGACCCCTGTGTGAACTCCTCTGGTTCGGTGTGCATTTGCGCACATTTCTGCACATTCACGACAGCCACACTTTTGTTACCATTTCCTTTTCATACACACAGGATAGACATTTTTATTTTTTAACATATTTCGAATATTTTTGTTTTGAATGTTTTGTTATTAGTTTTGTGTGTGTGTTTTTCTTGTTTGTTCCTGCTGAAGGCCTATTGGGCTGAAACGTCGTTTAATCTGTGTCGTCCACTTATCACGTAAAGCTTCTAACATACCATTTTTTGTTATTTTTTAATTTTTCCTCATATGCAGCTTCACATTTTTATGCATTCATTTGCATTTCTTTGCCTTAACCCCTTTCTGATAGTGGTGAAGATTCATCCTGTCCATTCTCTGATATTGTCTTCCCACCTCTTCATCTGTCTGCCATATTTAATTTTCCTGATATTGTGCACTGTATTAAGGTGTTTTAACACAAAACTTAGACTATTCAAATCAAATGTACTATCTACCCTTACGTATGCACATGAAAGCTGTAAAACAACAAGAGACATAGAAACAAAGTTGAATGCATTCAAAAATAAATGTCTAAGGAAAATACTTGGTATAGTGTGGAACGAATTCAAAACAAACGAGGAAATTAGAGAAATCGCCAATCAACCACTAATATCTTCAGTAATCAAGAAAAGACGATGGTCATATGTTGGACATGTGATGAGAAGAAATAATAACCGAATAACAAAGCAAGCCCTCATGTGGGAAACAACAGGTAAGAGGAAAAGAGGAAGACCCAGAGAGACACTGAGAAGAACATTGATAAGAGAGGCAAGAGCAGCAGGGATCAGCTCCCTCAGTGAGATAGAGTTGCTTGCACAGAACAGAGACAAATTGCGAGATTTGATAAAAGATCTTTACAAGGATTGAAAACTGCTAGAATAAAAATTTACATCAGAAAAGGAGTATCATTTTCTATGCCCTATGGGCCGGTTACGGCTTGAAAGGTCAATAGATAGATAGATTAAGGTGTTTCATGGTCTATATGCTGTGATTATCTGTCATCATATTAACAATTTCAAGTTCTTTGACTTCCATGGCCATTTTTATTTTGTTCCTAGTCACTATATGATCTCAATTGTATTGCTCTCCCATTTGTGAAATCATAACTGCTATTCATTATCAGTTGCATACAAATAAATAGGCAGCCATTTTGAAACAAATTTATCTGCTCCCTTTCTCCAGCTTCGACGGATGCAGGAACGGTTGGCGCGGATGCAGGCAGAAATTGAATCCACAAAACCTCAGTATATCCATAATGGAGACCTAAAATCACAAGACGTCTAGCGTTGCTGTTTTAGTAATGAAATGTGGTGAGCCAAAGTTTTCTTACAATTTGTTCTGAAATTTTAATTGCGGATGGGTTGGATGCTGACCAGGTTTATTAAAGTTAGAAGATGTCTAGTGTTGCTTTTTTTACTAATAAACTTAAAAGTTAACACATTACTAACCAAGGGGCTTAATATACTGTGTCATGGCCGTTTTTGCAAGTTTTTTTGTAAATTTGAAATTACAGCAAGAAAATTAATGAAATTTGATCTAAATCACACAGTTTGTTTGGACAGTTTGTTCAAGAAGTCAAAAAAATGCACACTGTAAAAAGTACTACACGATTGTACAAATGGGTTTTTTTTTTATTTCACTAATTTTGAAGAAATCATCATTTTTTGGCCAAGTAATGAGAAGAGAACAAATGGAATATATTGTAACAACTGGGAAAATTGAGGGATGAAGAGATAGAGGGAAGCTAAGAGAAAAGATACCAGACAGTGTAGGAGAATGACTTGACAGAAGGTCAACAACAGAAATGATAAATAACTGTCAAGATCAAAAGTTGTGGAGAGACATGATCACCTACACCAGCGGGCCCAGTACTTGATGATGATGATGAATTTTGAAAAAAAATGTCTTTTTTTCTTATCATGTTGGGGGAAATCTCTGTAGCTGTTGGTGTAGGTATAAAACAATTTTTCTTGTCATGTTGGGTGAAATCTCTGTAGCTGTTGGTGTAGATATAAAACAATTTTTCTTATCATGTTGGGGGAAATCTCTGTAGCTGTTGGTGTAGATATAAAACAATTTTTCTTATCATGTTGGGGGAAATCTCTGTAGCTGTTGGTGTAGATATAAAACAATTTTTCTTATCATATTGGGGGAAATCTCTGCAGCTGTTGGTGTAGATATAAAACAATTTTTCTTGTCATGTTGGGGGAAATCTCTGCAGCTGTTGGTGTAGATATAAAACAAACTTTTGTAACATTGGATAGACAGCAAACGATGCTAAGAGGAAGCAGAACATATAACTGTATTGATGGACTGACGAACACTGTATCAATAAACAACAAAACACCCCCAGCAATCCTGCAACTATGGGGTCGAATTATCAAGCCATAAATCTAACCTAGCCAGGAAATATAGACATAATATTAAAAGAAAGCAACAAGAAAGGTCTCAGTTTGAATAGTAAGAAAATAGAAGTAATGTCATATTGAAGAAACAATCATCACCATCATGCAGCAAAAAAATAAACAGGACAAATCTGAAACAAGTGCGGAGCATCAAATACTTGGGCACAATAATAACATCAGATGGAAGGTGCACCACAGAAATAAAAAAGCAGAATAGCTTAGGCCAAAATAGCATTTCAGAAAATGAAAAATATCTTATGCAACAAATCTATGTCAATAGAAGTGAGAAAGAGAGTTCATCGGTGCTATATAGAACCAATTCTGACCTATGGAAGCGAATCATGGACAGTAGAGAAACAAATGAAAAGACGATTAGAGGTCACAGAGATGGGATTTCTCAGAAGTATGTTGAAAGTTCCCTAGACAGCTAAAAAGACCAATGAGGAAATTCTCAAAGAGGCCAACACAAAAAGGGAGCTCCTAAAAAACATCAGAAAGAAACAATCAACATCTTTTGGGTACATCATGAGAAGAGGAAAGTTGGAATACTTGGTTACAACTGGCAAAATATAAGGAAAGAGAGATCGCGGACGACAAAGAGAGAAAATACTGGATAGCTTGGTGTCATGGCATGGAAAATAGTCAACAATAGAACTGATATGATGCACTGTCGATAGAAGATTGTGGAAGGACATGATTACCTACGCCAAACGGTATGGCACATGATGATGATGATGAGGAACCCAGGAAATTACAGCTTCCAATCCCTGTGTCTCTGCTTGGGTAAACACACAGCTGTGTAGCAAAAGTTGAAAGAAAATCTTATTTTCCTAAATTCAAATGTAACAATTAAGGGGTAGTAATTTGTACGATGGAATCATGAAAAACTTAACTCACAGATAGGTATCATAATCTAGGGTTAAATGTGGAAAACAAAAGTTTGCTTACAAAATTTGTTTTTATTGGGGGGTACGTATGCGGACGTTAAGTGGGTGTGTCTGCGTTGTGTTGTCTTCTCTTCCACCTTTTTAGTTCCCTGTGGAGCACAAGTCTCCAACAAACACTTTCCAAGTCGTTCTGTTTTTTTGCCATTCTTTTAAGATCATTCCATGTCTTCCCCATCATCTTCATCTCTGCTTCTCTCTGTCTTCTGAAAGAATTCCTTGGTATTCCTCTTTGTCTTTTCCCCTGGGGATTCCAAAAAAGGGCCTATTGTGTAATACTCTCAGTTGGCTTCCGCAGTGTGTGTCCTATCCATCGCCAATGTCTTCGCTGTATCTCTTTATCCACTGGTATTTGACTGGTATATTTCCATAATTCTATGTTAGTGATTTTGTCCTGCTATTTCCATCCTTTTATTCTGCGTAAGCATCCACTAATGAAAGTCTGTATCTTCATGATTGTCAATTTTGTTGTTCTCCATGTTTCACAGCCATATAATGGGACTGACTTAACATTGAAGTTGAAAATTTTTATTTTTGTATTTAACCTAATTTCTTTGGACTTCATATGTTTCCCAGTGCAACAAAAGCTCTTCTTGCTTTTGATATCCCTATTTTGGTATCATTTTTGTTCCTCCCTCATTATCTACATTACTGCCCAGATATATGTAAGATTGTACATCTAGTAGAGGTCATCATCATCATTGAGTGCCTTCTCCGCAATGAAGGTTGGCTACCATGGATCGCCATTCTACTCTGTTTCTTGCTTTGATGGTGCAGGCTGTCATAGATTGACTTGTCCATCTTTTGATGTTACTCGTCCATGTTAGTCTTGGTCTGCCTCTGTCTCTTTTACCTTGTATTTTCCCTTCCAATATTACTTTTAGTAGGCTATTGTGTCTTTTAACATGCCCCAAAAATTTCATTTGTTTTGTCTTAATTGTATTTAGTAGTTCTCTTTTTATTTTCAGTTGTTTTAAAACTTCATCGTTTGTTATCTTTTCTTTCCATCCAATTCTACCTATTCTTCTATAAATCCACATTTCAAAGGCTTCAATTTTCTGTTCTGTTTTCTTGCCAAATGTCCATGTTTCTTCACCATACAGGAATATTGAGAAGATGTAACATTTTGCCATTCTTAGTTGCAGCCCTGTTGATATTTGTTTTGTTGTTAGTATATTTTTCATGGCATTAAAATTACTTTTTGCCATACCTATTCTTTTGTTTATTTCAATTTTACATTTTCCATCATTGGTTATAGTATGTCCTAGGTAGTTGTAGCTCTGGACTGTCTCCAGATGTATTCCCTCAACTGTGATATTTAATTGTAGGTCTTGAGAATTTTCTTTGTTTATGATCATAGTTTTAGTCATTTTGATATTAATTTCTAGTCCATATTTTTTGCTTGTTATGTTTATCACATTAAGCAATTGTCTAGTAGAGGTATTTCTCCTAATTTTATTTGGTTATTGCCAACTGTATTAATTCTCATAATGTTGGTCTCATCTCTATTAATCGTCAATCTGTTGTGATCTCTCATCAAGTATGCTCATTTTATACTGTATCTGTTGATGGCTGTGCATTGTGTTATGGTTTGCAGTAAAACTGAAATTTGTGCCTTTCGGCCCAAGACATCCAACTTCAGCATGTTATTTTTGAGTACCGGGTTGTCTTCCCTCTTTGATCTCTACTCACTTGGCCAGACTAGACAGGTTAGTTAGTTACTAAAGGCACCACTGAGAGGTGGAGTAGGGTCTGGGTGGTTCTGGTTCACCAATCCTGTCTCAATCCATCAGCTGTGGGTCGCTGACAACTTCCAGCTCTGCTGCTATGAGGCGACTTTCCCTCCAAGGGTAGGTATGACAACCAGTTTGCTAATTTTGAAGATTGTTTTTCTTTACCATAGTGACATGTTAAATGTCGCAGGTAATCAAACACCCAAAAATTCAAAATAGTAGATATTTGTTGTTTAAATAGTTCAAATTGTCATAGACAGTGTAGATATCTCATTTTTTTTTTTCTCTAGGACCATGGGATTCAAGTCAGCATTCTGTATTTTCATGTTCACGGTCGGCAGACATGTCAGTATTTGTGACAAAACATCTGTACAAATGAGAAGCTGCTGTAAAGTGCTGTATCAGCGTTTTATCATCTGCCATTATCACCCAAGTCACATAAAGATTTCCTTCTTCATTTTAAAGTGTTTCTGTTGATTTTTGTCTTTTTATTTTAAAGTGCTTTTATTTTGTTTATATTTTTGTCTTGTTTATTTTAAAGTGCTTTTGTTTTGTTTATATTTTTGTCTTGTTTATTTTAAAGTGCTTTTGCTTTGTTTATATTTTTGTCTTGTTCATTTTAAAGTGCTTTTGTTTTGTTTATATTTTTGTCTTGTTCATTTTAGAGTGCTTTTGTTTTGTTTTTATCTTTGTCTTGTTCATTTTAAAGTGCTTTTGATTTGTAAAGTGCTTTTGATTTGTTGATTTTTGTCAATTCTTCTCTCATCTGCTCTCCCAACATTTCATGGCATGTTTTGTTGTCATATATTCTCCACATCTTCTTTCCCATCCTGTGTTTCAATTTTGGTGTTTACTTCATCAGACAAGTGCTTGTGATGATTTTGATTGTTGTCGGAGGCTTCACTTTTAGCTCCATACAGCTTTGGGTTGTCATGTCATGTCTTTGGACCAGTTCATCTCCTATAACTGATCAACTGTGGGGCATTTTTCTATGTTCTACTTTGGTCATTTAGTACACAATCTCAGGTCTCATTCAACCAAAAATAAACATTAGGATATGGTCAACATCTATGTCTTTGAAGCTCTAATAAAAGCTCAATCATTTTAGCAGAATTTACTTACTAATGGTTCCAGTATCTCACTGGTTAAATACAACATATAATTATCCTTTCAATGTTCTTTATATTCTCAGAAATATAGTTTCATCAGCTGTCAAGTTGTTAATAAAAATAGATTGCCTTGTAACCTTTAATTATCTCCCTTTAGCATTTTAAGTAATCTAAATTTGTAGTGGATTTCAAAGCCAATATTTAAGTTCTAATTTTGTAGTGGATTTCAAAGCCAATATTTAAGTTCTAATTTTGTAGTGGATTTCAAAGCCAATATTTAAGTTCTAATTTTGTAGTGGATTTCAAAGCCAATATTTAAGTTCTAATTTTGTAGTGGATTTCAAAGCCAATATTTAAGTTCTAATTTTGTAGTGGATTTCAAAGCCAATATTTAAGTTCTAATTTTCTTCAACTTACCCAGGACTTTAAATTATTTAGGGAACAGGCAAATAATTGCAATGCTGCTGTAAAGCTGGTAGCAAGGGGCCAGTGGTGGGGTGTGCTAAACACTCCAAAGTATGGTGACAGCTTTACAAGTAAGGAACACAACACAATACTGACGTTGATTTTATTATAGTTGGGAGAAGATAATGTGGAAGAAGTAAAATATAAAGAAAATAACTGACATCAGAAATGGAATCCAGTTGTCACTGACCAAGCAATTTAGACTTTGCTGATGATATAACACACAACCATCAACAAATGCAGGATAAAAATTATCATACTTGATGAGAGATCATAACAAATGAGAATGAAAATAAATAGAGATAAGACCAAAATTATGAGAATTAATGCAGTTAACAATAACCAAATAAAAATAGGAGAAATACCTCTACTAGACGTACAATCTTACATATATCTGGGCAGTAATATAAACAAAGAGGGAGGAACAGAAAATGATATCAAAAGCAAGAGGAGCATTTGTTGCACTGGGAAATATATGGAAGTCCAAAGAAATTAGGTTAAATACTAAAATAAAAATTTTCAACTTCAGTGTTTAGTCAGTCTTATTATATAGCTGTGAAACATGGAGAACAACGAAAATGACAATCATGAAGATACAGACTTTCATAAATGGATGCTTATGCAGAATAAAAGATGGAAATGGCACTGGTACTGGTACGTACCAGTCAAATACCTGTGGATAAAGAGATACAGCGAAAATGATGGCGCTGGATAGGACACACACTACGGAATCCAACTGAGAGTATTACACAACAGGCCCTTCTTTGGAATCCTCAGGGAAAAAGACAAAGAGGAAGACCAAGGAATTCTTGGAGAAGACACATAGAAGCAGAGATGAAGATGATCTTAAAAGAATGACAAGAAACAGAAAGGCTTGGAAAGTGTTTGTTGAAGACCTATGCTCCACAGGGAGTTGAAAGGTAGAAGAAGAAAAAGAACATAAAGGGATGGAGAATATAGGGAGAATGTGATAATAAAAGCAAGGATAACAAAAGGGGAATGAGAACATACAGACGAGGAGAGCATAGGGGGAATGAGAACATAAGGGCAAGGAGAACATAAGGATGAGGAGAGCATGGGGGGCAAAGAGAAGATTAGGCCATGGAGAACAGGGAATGAGAACATAAGGGCAAGGAGAACATAGGGGGAATGAGAACATACGGGCAAGGAGAATGTAAGGATGAGGAGAGCATGGAGAACAGGGAATGAGAAAATAAGGACAAGGAGAACATAGGGGGGATGAGAACATAAGGGAAAGAACAGATACCAGTTTAAGAGAGTTGTATAGTGTGAGATCAGATACATCAGCAGGCATGGTACATAAAGAACAAAAAGTATTCTCTCATGATTCAGGCATTCTTACAATGTCCAAACAAATTTATGAATTTACCTGTATTCTATTTACTTATATTGACACATGACTTAGTCATCCATAAACTCATGAAGATTTTAAATAAAAATTCAATATATTAGTAGTCGACTAAGTGTTGACTCTGTCTTCTAGTACCATAAGGTTTAAGGACTCAGACTGTATTCTATTCATTTTGACAAATCCAGTCATATAAGTTACTGAATGTTTATGGTCTTAATATATTTGTCCACTCATGATTCAGCAATCAGATTTGAATTTCTGAAATCAAAGATTGAGTGATTGACACAACAATCTCTCTACTTAATTTCACACCAAAAAAATTATGACTGAAATCACTTTGTCGATCTTATTTTATTCCTCATTTATTTGGACATATCTAAGAAATACTTTATTCTTGCCATAACTTCTAACTCGGACTAATTTTGTTTTAATGATGTCTTTGTTTTTATTTTCTTGCCACAGTTTTTGTGGTTCTTGTCATCACCGCTGCTAGAAGTATAATTAATTTTAAAATTGGTTTTATGTGTCTTTATCGTAATTTGTTATCTTTGTTTGTTACCCAGGATTTAGATAACTGCTTCAACATCAATATTTTATAACCTTCATTCAATATAAAATCAGTGGTTAGTGAACTGGACCACAAAGGACAAGAGGTCGGGTTCGATCCTGATCGACGGTTTCCAGGTACACCCAGCCTTAAATGGGTACCAGATTTTTTCTGGGAAAGTAAAGCGGCACGGGCATAATACCGACCACATTACTCCACAAATCATGTGCCGAAGGTCTGTAAAAAATTATGGTCACTAACACCATATTCCCTATACGTCACTTGGTGTTACGGGACATTTACTCTTTTTTTTTTCTCTTTTATTCAATATAACAGTCAGGATAATTAATTTTTGTGAATGCTTAAATAAGCCAAATTCAATTAAAATGAACAACAATAAATTTCAATTAATATACTTAACAGAGCTACACTTGATTGACAGATAATACAGTTAAAACATACTGGGGAGGAGGTCTGAGCACCTATGGATGTGTCGGAGGACAATCTGTTGACTAAATTAATAATTAAAGTTTTGTTCCACTAAAAAAAAACCCAGTTGTTTGTTGCTCTCAATTACTTAGTAATGTCAATGAATTTTCAACTTACTAGCAGTGTAACAAAGTGAATAAGACATAATTTTCCCAACATACCAATACATTTATTTTTTCAGTATATATTTTTATTATTTTGTTAAAAAAAAAAGAACTTGTATTAACTTTGTGCCTGCAAATTAAATTTTTTGTGTGGCTAGAAATGAAGTCTGTATTTATTTTTTTTATTATTGTTTTGGCTGGCAATTTTTGAAAAATGTGCAGTACCTATCCATCTTAATTTTTTTTTTCTTTATGATTTGCAACTGAACTTAACTTCAGTGACAGGCAAGTGAATCCTTTGTCAAAAGCCAAAAATATTTTGGCACATTACTTCAGTACATCACAGTATTCTAGAGCATCAGGGTTCACTAGTACATCACAGCATGCTAGTACATTAGAGCTCACTAGAACAATACAGCATGCTAGAACATTAGGGCTCACTAGAACAATACAGCATGCTAGAACATTAGGGCTCACTAGAACAATACAGCATGCTAGAACATTAGGGTTCACTAGTTCATCACAGCATTCTAGAACATTAGGGCTCACTAGTTCATCACAGCATGCTAGAACATTAGGGTTCACTAGTTCATCACAGCATGCTAGAACATTAGGGTTCACTAGTTCATCACAGCATGCTAGAACATTAGGGCTCACTAGTACGATACAGCATACTAGAACATTAGGGCTCACTAGAACAATACAGCATGCTATAACATTAGGGTTCACTAGTTCATCACAGCATGCTAGAACATTAGGGCTCACTAGAACAATACAGCATGCTAGAACATTAGGGTTCACTAGTTCATCATAGCATGCTAGAACATTAGGGTTCACTAGTTCATCACAGCATGCTAGAACATTAGGGCTCACTAGAATGATACAGCATGCTAGAACATTAGGGCTCACTAGAACAAAACAGCATGCTAGAACATTAGGGTTCACTAGAACGATACAGCATGCTAGAACATTAGGGTTCACTAGTTCATCATAGCATACTAGAACATTAGGGCTCACTAGTACATCACAGCATGCTAGAACATTAGGGCTCACTAGAACGATACAGCATGCTAGAACATTAGGGTTCACTAGTTCATCACAGCATGCTAGAACATTAGGGTTCACTAGTACATCACAACATGCTAGAACATTAGGGTTCACTAGTACATCACAACATGCTAGTACATTAGAGCTCACTAGCACAATACAGCATGCTAGAACATTAGGGCTCACTAGTTCATCACAGCATGCTAGAACATTAGGGCTCACTAGAACAATACAGCATGCTAGAACATTAGGGCTCACTAGAACAATACAGCACGCTATAACATTAGTGTTCACTAGTTCATCACAGCATGCTAGAACATTAGGGCTAACTAGAATGATACAGCATGCTAGAACATTAGGGCTCACTAGAACAATACAGCACGCTATAACATTAGGGTTCACTAGTTCATCACAGCATGCTAGAACATTAGGGCTCACTAGAACGATACAGCATGCTAGAACATTAGGGTTCACTAGTTCATCATAGCATGCTAGAACATTAGGGCTCATTAGTACATCACAGCATGCTAGAACATTAGGGATCACTAGAACAATACAGCATGCTAGTACATTAGGCACTAGAACAATACAGCATGCTAGAACATTAGGGTTCACTAGTACATCACAGCATGCTATAACATTAGGGTTCACTAGTACAGCACAGCATGCTAGAACATTAGGGTTCACTAGTACATCACAGCATGCTATAACATTAGGGTTCACTAGTACATCACAGCATGCTAGAACATTAGGGTGCTCTAGTACATCACAGCATGCTAGAACATTAGGACTCACTAGAACAATACAGATGCTAGAACATGGCTCACTAGAACAGCAATAAGAGAATAGTTTATTATTATTTTGCTATTTTCAAGTTTTGGATCGCTTTATGTGCTAGATAGTGGGTAGCTGCTAAATGGAGAAAAATTTGTCATTCTCTGAAGTGGATGTGGGTTTGGTCCATGGTAGAATTTTTAAAAAGTTTTTCCTTCGCTGCTTAAATGAAATCTAACATGTACATCACATGCTAACCTAAATGGAGCATGCAGTCTTTATTTTTCAGTTGTTTCTCCACTTCCCATGAACTCAAAGAAAATATTTTATATTATAATATAAATACAGTAAAAATATATGTTTGTTTCGTTTTTGTGTTCTCAAAATGTTTCATTTTTAAAATCTTCAACTCTGGGTTATCAAACTACTTTCTGCCCATGAGATGGAACTGATGACATGTTTATCCATAGTTCAAGGGACTCAACTCCACCTACATGTTTTGTCAAAGTCTGTACACTGTAGAAGCATGAACCCATAGTTACACTCTTATCAAAGTATCATTTTACATTTTCAAATGCTTAGAACCTGATTTGATTTCCTGTATCCACTATTAAATTCTGATGATCATTTTTGAATTATTATTATTACTAGTTTATGTGCTTTGAGCTTTTATTTTTATGAATGTGTTTGATGAAAAAAAAAATACTTGATGAGAATGTGAGAAAGATAATATTTGTAAATAAAAAATGTTCTGCTTCAAGTGTTTATTTTGTTTTCTAGAACAATCCAACTTTACTTGTTGTGATAATGTGTGAGCATAACTTGAAGTAGGAGAGACAGGGAGCAGGAGCCTTAAACCAGCGACATAATGTTTAAAATGGGAGCCGTGATAGCTCAGTAGTTAGTGAACTGGACTACAAGGACAAGAGGTAGGGTTCGATCCCAACCGATCCAGGTTCACCCAGCCTTTAATGGGTACCAGATTTTTTTATGGGAAAGTAAAGCGGCACTGGCGTAATACCGACCACCTTACCCCAAAAATCATGTGCCGATGGTCTGTAAAATTTATGGCCACTAACACCATATTCCCTATACGCCACTTGACGTGACTTTACTATTAGGAGTACTTTACTATTTTTTATAATGTTTAAAATGTTATCTGGCACTGAGACAATAGGCAGTTGCTTATATCAGCGATTCTCAAACTTTCCTTTACCACAGGCCCCCATTAGATATGGTTTGTAGTCAAGGAACCCCAGGATTCAACTTCAACATTTTCTCTTTCCATTTAGCTACAAAATATAATATTATTCAAGTCTTTGCGCACCCCCTGTGATGGCACCACTGACCTCTGTTTGGCCGCAAACCACAGTTTGAGAAATGGTAGCTTACCATGAAACATGAAAACTTCTGAAGAATCAAATGAAGAGACAACAATAATTGGCTTTAATTAAAACAAACTTTTATTGGTAAATTGTAATGTGCATATCGCGTGTCTGTCAGGTGTATACAACTTTCAGCACAATCTATTTAGTTCTATCTATCTATCTATCTATCTATCTATTGACCTTTCGAGCTGTAGCCGGCCCATAGGGCATAGACCAAGATACTCCTTCTCTTATCTGAATTTTTGTTCTAGCAGTATTCAATTCTTTTAAAGATATTTTATCAAATCTCGCCATTTGTCTCTATTCTGTGCAAGCAGCTCTATCTCATTGAGGGAGCCGAATCCTGCTGCTCTTGCCTCTCTCATCAATGTTCTTCTCAGTGTCTCTCTGGGTCTTCCTCTTTTTCTCTTAGCTGTTGTTTCCCATATGAGGGCTTGCTTTGCTATTCGGTTATTATCTCTTCTCATCACATGTCCAACATATGACCATCGCCTTTTCTTTATTACTGAAGATATTAGTGGTTGATTGGCGATTTCTCTAATTTCCTCGTTTGTTTTGAATTCGTTCCACGCTATACCAAGTATTTTCCTTAGACATTTATTTTTGAATGCGTTCAACTTTGTTTCTATATCTCTTGTTTTCCAGCTTTCACATGCATGCGTAAGGGTTGATAGTACATTTGATTTGAATAGTCTAAGTTTTGTGTTTGTGCAGATTAGTTTTGATTTCCACAACTTTTCAAGGCTTCTGAAAGACATTGCTGCTTTAGCTATTCTGATTCTAATTGCTTTACTTGTATCCCCTTCTCGATCAATGTGACTTCCAAGATAAAGTGATCGATCTCTTCTACTGGTTTGTTTTCCCATGTATATTTTGTCGTCTGTTAGAATTAAACTTTTCATGACTTTAGTCTTTTCATGATTGATCTCAAGCCCAATTTTGCTGCCTAGTGATGATAGTTTATTTGTGTTTTCTTGCATTGTTTTTATCTGACTGCTGATGGGTACTATGTCATCAGCAAAGTCAAGGTCCTCCAAATGGTCTCCTTGTATTCAATCGATGCCTTTATTACCAGTGCAGCATTTCTTCATTATGAAGTCCATAACAATTCCAAATAACAAGGGCAATAAAATACATCCTTGTTTAACACCAGTTTCTATTGGGAAACATTCGCTCAGTCTTTCCTCTGTTCAAACTGCACATGTGTAACCATCATACATGTCTTTGATAATATTTATGATTTTTTATGGTAAACCATATTGCTTCAGAATTTTCTAAAAAGAATCTCTATAAATACTATCAAATGCTTTTTTGAAGTCGATGAAGTTAAGTACAAAAGGTTTTTGATTTTGTATTTAACTTCATGTGATATGCACATTACATCACCCATGCCAACCAGTATGGCACATGATGATGATATAAAACTCCAATTCCATCTTAACATTTATATAAACTTCAACCTTACTTTTATGAAAGAAAAATTACTTTTGTTTCCGAATGCAGGTTTGTTCTCAGAAGCAGCCTTTATACCAAGTCCTGTAGGCTTAGGTAGAATTAGGTGACTGTCAATTATAATAGGCTGGCCAAGTGTATTCAAATTACCCTGTGCGATTCATCATCATGTGCCATACCGGTTGGCGTAGGCAATCATGTTCTTCCACAATCTTCTATCTACAGTGCATCGTATCAGTTCAATTATTGACTGTTTTCCATGCCATGACACTAAACTATCCAGTATTTTCTCTCTTTGTCGTCCGCGATCTCTCTTTCCTTTTATTTTGCCATTTGTAACCAAGTATTCCAACTTTCCTCTTCTCATGATGTGCCCAAAAAATGTTGACTGTTTCTTTGTGATGTTTTTTAGGAGCTGCCTTTTTGTTTTGGTCTCTTTGAGAACTTCCTCATTGGTCTTTTTAGCTGTCCAGAGAACTTTCAACATTCTTCTTAGAAATCCCATCTCTGTGGATTCTAATCGTCTTTTCATTTGTTTGTCTACTGTCCATGATTCGCTTCCATAGGTTAGAATTTGTTCTGTATAGCACCGATGAACTCTTTCTCATTTCTATTGATACGGATTTGTTGCATAAGATATTTTTCATTTAAAATAGAACTAGCAGAGTAAAAACAATCTTTAGAAGTTTTACCACACAGAAAATTAGCTGTCATGTTGTTCCTACTGAAGGCGCTGTCTCTTTGAATCAGAAGGTCTGTACTCCTCCATCACACACTGGTACAGATGGGTCTAGAGAGAATTTAAAGAATTAGTCATTCCAATGATAACAATTATGCTGATGTATATTTTTACTGAGGGAATTGCTGAGGAGGGGATCTGAGCACCTATGGACATGTTCGGAGTGTAATGATGATGACCCGCAAATAACTCAATATTTTTACATCTAATTAAATGACAAGAAAAGATGGCAACACCACTTCACGCAAACAATATATGTTCCAACTGTTTCTAATTATGTGTTCTGAAAACAAGTGTGTAAATAGTCTCTCAGTCGTAGTGTCAGATGAGATAGTGAAAACAATAAGTGTGTAAATAGTGTCAGACGTTGTAGTGTCACATGAGATAGTGAAAACATGTGTGTAAATAGTGTCAGTCGTTGTAGTGTCAGATAAGATAGTGAAAAGAATAAGTGTGTAAATAGTCTCTCATTCGTTGTAGTGTCACATGAGGTGGTGAAAAGAATAAGTGTGTAAATAGTCTCTCAGTCGTTGTAGTGTCACATGATATAGTGAAAACAATAAGTGTGTAAATAGTCTCTCAGTCGTTATAGTGACACATGAGATAGTGAAAACAATAAGTGTGTAAATAGTCTCTAAGTCATTGTATCACATGAGAGTATAACAAAAACAAACGCAAATTAAATGGGTTGAGCTTATAAATACCAGCAAATAATACACACAATAAACATTCGCAACACATGACAAGATGTAATAAGGAAAGAGGAAATAGTGACCACCCAAATAATGGACGCCCAGTATTGAGTACGGGTATGTGAAACACGCAACACAACTTGTATGACAGAAGCCACTGAGTTTTCTATTTTCTTAGACGCTGTAGAGTACAAGAAGACAGAATAGAACATCCAAGTCACCACAATTACCTTTAATGCAATCTCTGGTCCCAGCCATGGACAACCTTTTTCATTATTTGGACACAGGACCTCTTCTGGCTGAAAATTAAAGAAAAGTCAGTCACTGACATAAAGAAAATTGTACAACATGCCTATCAGTGACATGAATTATCTCACTGATTGTAATTTCGGTTTACAAAACAATTAAAATGTCTTAACATTAATTAAGGTACTTAACAAAAACTATCTCCACAAATATGGATGTATAGAAGAATAGGTAGAATTGTATGGAAAGAAAAGAAAACAAATGAAGCAGTCTTAAAACAACTAAAAATGAAAAGATAACTAAATACAATTTAAACAAGACAAATGCGATTTTTGGGGCATGTTAAAAGACACAACAGCCAACTAAAAGTAATCTTGGAAGGAAAAATACAAGGTAAAAGAGGCAGACTAAAACTAATGTGGACGAGTAACATCAAAAGATGAACAAGTCAGCCTATGACAACCTGCACCATCAACATTTATACAATGAAAGATTCAGAATAAAATCAATACTGAATTAGATGAGTAGCAATCTGGATTTAGGAAAAATAGCGGGACAAAAAAAGCCATATTCTGCATGAGAACATTAACCGAAAAGTACACAGAAGTAAACAAACCAATATATGTCTGCTTCATAGACTACACCAAAGCTTTTGATAGAGTACACCACAAACAACTTATAGAATGCCTAAAAGAGATATATCTAGATGACATGGATATACGACTAATATGTAATCTATACTGGGAGCAAACAGCAATAATAAAATATAACAAAGAGAACTCTACACCCATTGATATAAAAAGATGAGTAAGACGGGGATGCATCCTATCACCAAGCTTGTTCAATCTATACACTGAGCAAATCTTTAAAAACATCATAGAGATGCCAGGCCTACAAATTAATGGAAAGATAATCAATAACCTAAGATATGCTGATGATACTGTACTACTAGCAGAAAATCCTAAAGACCTACAACAATTACTTAATGAAATAAACATGACAAGCAAAAAATATGGACTAGATATAAATATCAAAAAGATTAAAACTATTATAATAAACAAGGGAAATACTCAAAACCTACAAGTGGATATCAAAATTGAAGGAAAAGACCTGGAGACAGTTCAGAACTACAACTACCTTGGACATACTATAACCAGTGATGGAAAATGTACAACTGAAATAAACAATAGGAATGGCAAAAAGTAATTTTAATGTCACGAAGAACATTATCTAGACACAGTAGTACATCAAGGTTCACTAGTACATCAAGACTCACTAGTACATCAAGGTTCACTAGCACATCAATGCTCACTAACACAAGGCTCATTTGCACATCAATGCTCACTAGTACATGAAGACTCACTCGTACATCAAGGTTCACTAGTACATCAAGACTCACTAGTACATCAAGGTTCACTAGCACATCAATGCTCACTAACACATCAAGGCTCATTTGCGCATCAATGTTCACTAGTACGTCAATGCTCACTAGTACATCAATGCTCACTAGTACATCAAGATTCACTAGTACATCAATGCTCACTAGTACATCAATGCTCACTAGTACATCAAGGTTCACTAGTACATCAAGACTCACTAGTACATCAAGGTTTCATTAGTATAACAAGACATAACTAGTACATCAAGGCACACTAGTACATCAAGGTTTCATTAGTACAACAAGACATAACTAGTACATCAAGGTTTCATTAGTACAACAAGACATAACTAGTACATCAAGGTTTCATTAGTACAACAAGACATAACTAGTACATCAAGGTTCACTTGCACATCAAGGTTCACTAGTATATCAAGGCTCACTAGTACATCAAGGTTTCACTAGTACAACAAAGTTTGACTAGTACAACAAGATATAACTAGTACAGGGGGCCAGTGGTGAGGAGTGTAGAACACTCCAAGGTATGAAGACAGCTTCACAAGGGAGGAACACAACACAATACTGACGTTTCGGCCTGAGGCCTTTTTCAGAGTACAAGGACCGCAGCATCGCAATTATTTGCCTGTTCCTATAACTAGTACATCAAGGTTCACTTGCACATCAAGGCTCACTAGTATATCAAGGCTCACTAGTACATCAAGGTTCACTTGCACATCAAGGCTCACTAGTATATCAAGGCTCACTAGTACATCAAGGTTTCACTAGTACAACAAGATATAACTAGTACATCAAGGTTCACTTGCACATCAAGGCTCACTAGTACATCAAGGCTCACTAGTACATCAAGGTTTCACTAGTACATCAAGGTTTCACTAGTACATCAAGGTTCACTTGCACATCACAAGATACTTGAACATAAATATCTCCAAGTACCCCACAACATCATAGCTCACTAGTACATCAAGGTTCACTAGTACATCAAGGCTCACTAGTACATCAAGGTTCACTTGTACATCACAAGATACTTGAACATAAATATCTCCAAGTACCCCACAACATCATAGCTCACTAGTACATCAAGGTTCACTAGTACATCAAGGCTCACTAGTACATCAAGGTTCACTTGCACATCAAGGCTCACTAGTACATCAAGGCTCACTTGCACATCAAGGCTCACTAGTACATCAAGGTTCACTTGTACATCAAGGCTCACTAGTACATCAAGGTTCACTAGTACATCAAGGCTCACTAGTACATCAAGGTTCACTTGCACATCACAAGATACTTGAACATAAATATCTCCAAGTACCCCACAACATCATAGCTCACTAGTAGACTACTCAAAGCATTGTTTATTTTTGTTCTTCAAGCAGCATCGTCGCCCACGCTAGCCAAAAAACATCGAATAATTAAAACGTGTCTTCTCAATTACGAGATCTCGTGAGATGTCTTCATTTTGACGCATTGCCACAGTTACAGACATTTTTCATCAATACTTTAGTTCTTTTCTCATTTCAGAGTTTGTAAAATACTTCTCTCTTGTGTATTTTTCTTATTTCTTCTAATTTCCTTCTTCTTTTGCCTTCACCCTTCCTTTTTCGATTCTACATCGTTGTCTGCCCTTGACTGGACAAATCTATCTATCTATTGATCTTTCGATGGGTAGCCGGCCCAATGGGCGTAGACCAAGATACTCCTTCATCTGAAATATTAATTATATTAGTGTGAATTGTACTCGTGGTTGGAAAAAAAAAATACCCCCACGGTCGACCCAGCCGTTGGCAAAAATGGGTACCAGGGTATTACCCTGGGAAGGGGAGGAATGTTGCTTCGCATCTGAGTTTCGATGCTTGAGGCGACACTATACAGAAATCTCCGAACATTTCTGGATAGGCGGTCGAGCACATATGGGTGGAAACTCGCGTGCTAAGACGCCGGTTCAAGTCTCGTACTTTACCTTTACCTTTATTAATTATATTAATATTAATAATTGAAAATAATCAATTAAAGTTGTATAATTTTGATAATAATCTTGTCAAAGATTACAGCACAATTAAAAGAAGCGATTAATAAAAGTGTTTAAACTAATCAAGCGCGAAATGACACCATTTAATTACAGTACAAACAGTATTCCAGAAACATTGGATAATGAAACAATAGCAATGAAAGCTTCCTATATCGTGCTGCTGAAGTATTTTGTCTAAACCCAGCCTGGTTAGTATATTTACTGTGCCACTATTATCAGTTTAGCTAGTATATTGCTCGGTTGTGATCGCGAATTCTGATGTGAACAGTCAACTATGATTCGCAGGTCGCTTCAAACATTGTAGCTGTTATACTACATTCACATTTATTAGGAAAAGTTATAGTTGAAGTCTGAATTGCGTTAATGCCTCAATATTCCCGATCAGAAAGTGTCACCCTCTTAGTGATTGAAGCGTTTCTTTCCTACCAACATTTCTCGAGCCCCTGAAACATAAAACATGCACTAGAAATGTCACATTACTGTGTTGTCACAAAATGGAGCCACTTTTAGAAATCATCAGTTGTTAGAATGGGTAGAATGTAACAGACGCTGGGTATTTTCACTCATAAATGCTGAATATTGGAACCAATATATCACTTTGTGATTAAAACAGGCAATTCTACAGCTACCACTCTTTCATCATTACTTCATTAATCTCATTACTTCATTAATCGCATTACTTCATTAATCTCATTTCTTGATGTTCGGGGAGTAGGATAGACCTGGAGGTGTTGTAGAACAAGAGAATAAAGGTCACATGTCCAGTGAAAAGCAATGAATTTATTCAGACACAAAGTAGAATAAAGAGCAAGATTGTTGCCAACTACATTAGGCAATACGTGAGGCAGGTCTGAACAGGCTGTAAAGTAAACAGATTGACAAGCCAATCACAGATGCCAATGTTGGAGCGCTGTAATTAGGTCCTTTGTTTGGTCGTCATGGGTTTTTGCGCACGAAGAAATCGGTATCGGAAACAATCAATCGGTGAAGAGGATTTGTGTAGGGAGTGGTATCATCATCATCATCATACACCGGGCCTGCTGGCGTAGGTGATCATGTCTCTCCACAACTTTCGATCTCGGCAGCTATTTATCATTTCTGTTGTTGACCTTCTGCCAAGCCATTCTCTTAAGCTGTCTTGTATTTTTTCTCTTTGCTTCCCTCTATCTCTTCGTCCCTCAATTTTTCCAGTTGTTACAATATATTCCAGTTGTTCTGTTCTCCTTACATGGCCAAAAAATGATGATTGTTTCTTCCTAATATTGGAAATTAGTTCTCTTTTTGCTTTGACCTCTTTAAGAACATCTTCATTACTCTTCTTAGCTGTTCATGGTACTCTCAACATTCTTCTGTAAAACCACATTTCTATAGACTGCAGTGATTTTCTTGTCTGCTGTCCTATAGTCCATGATTCGTATCCATATGTTAAAACTAGCTCTACATAACATTTAAGAACTCTTTTTCTTGTTTCTATTGTCAAAAATGGATTACATAGTATCTTCCTCATTTTTTGGAAAGCTGCTTTTGCCTGAGCCATTCTGCATCTCACTACTTTTGTACATCTTCCGTCTGAGGTTAACAAAGTTCCCAAATATTTAAATTCATTTACCTGTTTTAATATTGTTCCACTTGTCTTTATTTTGCACTGAGGTGATGTCTTTTTCTTTGTTGTTACCATTACCTCTGTCTTTTTGCTATTACGGCTGAGTATTTTTGCTTTCTTTCACTATAATGTCCAATATTTCTTGTAACTCATTTTCACTCTAAGCGATTAAGACTGTATCATCAGCATACCTTAGATTATTTATATTATGACCTCAGATTGTTATTCCAGGCATGTCCCTTATGGATCTTAAAATAATCTCACTATAAATATTAAACAAATCTGGTGACAGCACACAACCTTGCTTAACACCCTGTTTTATTTGTTGAAACATTCCTAATTGGTTTCCAGTTCTTATGACCTCTGTTTGTTGCCAGTACATGTTCTTTATTATTCTTAGATCTTTGCTGTCTACGTTTATGCTTTCTAAAATTGTGATTATTTCTTGGTGCTTTACTTTGTCAAATGCCTTGGTGTAATCTATGAAACATAGGTATAGATCTGTTTTCACCTCTATGGCTCTTTCTACTAAAGATCTTATGATATAAATGGCATGGCTTGTTCCTTTATCGAAACCACACTGTTCATCGCTAATTTCTGGACTGATTTTGTTTCGCACTCTTCGCATGATGATTCTTAGTAACATATTAGTCATATGACTCATAAGACTTATTGTGCGATGATCATCGCATTCAATCGCACCCGATTTCATTGGTAGGGCTATGAATATTGATTTGAGCATGTCGTCTGGTATATATCCGCTGTTGTAGATATCATTCAATATTTTTGTTATTATTTCTATTCCAAAATCACTCATGGCTTCAATCTCTTCTTTAGTTATATTATCTGGTCCAGAAGCTTTGCCTGCTTTCATATTGCGCAAGGCATCTTCCATTTCTTCTCGGAGTATTTCTGCTCCTTCTCCATTATCCTTAACATTTACTTCCGTTCGTTCATCATTATAAAGATCTTTAATGTATTCTGTCCATCGTTCCCTTATGCTTTCTTGTTCAATCAACAGTTCTCCTTCCTTTGATTTTAAACATCCAGTTTTTGGTTGCGTTTTTCTTCCTGTTAATTCCTCAATTTGTTTGCATATAGCTTTAGCATCTCCTTTTTGTTGCATTTCAATCTCTCAGCATCTCTCTTTTAGCCATGCTTCTTTTGCTTCATTGCGTTTTATTACAATTTCTTTATGTAATCTCTTATACTCATATTTATTTTATTTATTTCTTCTTCTTGTATCCATTAGATGCAAAATGTCATCTGTCATCCATTTCTTTCTTGAATTTGTCCTCACTGGTGGTATGAACTCTTTTGATGTTTGTTGCATTGATTCTTTTAGCATTTCCCACTGTTTATCAATGTTTTGTATCTTCTCTATTGCATTGTACCGGTTCTGAATTGTGATTTTATATATGTCTTGCATCTTCTTGTCTGATTTTATGAAATCTAAATTTAACTTGATGTTAACTGAGGCTCGTTTTGTTGTTTTTAATTTTACTCTAAGCTTTCCCACAACTGGTACATGATCACTATTGCGATCTGCCCCTGGTCTAGTTTTCACACACACCAGACTGTTTCTAAATCTATTGCTTATCATTATATAATCAATTTGATCACGTGCGTTGTCCCCTGGGCTTTTCCATGTCCACAGACGTCTTGGATGTTGCTTAAACCAGGTGTTTCCTATCATCATGTTGTGTGTTCTTGCACAGTCAATAAGTTTCTCATCTCTTTCATTCCTCTCACCTAAGCCATAATGACCAACTACTTCCTCAACTCTTTCCTTTCCTACTTTTGCGTTAAAATGCCCTAGAACTATGGTGTTTTCATGTGGTTTGCATTTATGAAGTGCCTCATTTAACTCGTAAAATGTATCAATTGTTTCCTCTAGACTGTCTGCTGTTGGTGCATAAACTTGTATAAGATTTATGTCTATTGGCTTTCCATTCAATTTCACTAAAAGGACTCTGTCAGATATTGGGTAAAAGCCTTTCACTGTTCTTGCTCTTTCTGCATCCAAGATGATACCTACTCCTCTTTGGTGTTCAGTACCTACAGAATAGATTATTTTATGTTTATCAGAATACATCTCCCCTGATCCGGTGTATCTCATTTCGCAAAGTCCCAGTAATTGTAAACCCATTCTTTTCATTTTTTGTATGATGTTTTCTAGTTTACCCTTTTGCATGCGTGTTCTCACATTCCAAGTACCTATCTTTAGGTTTTTGGGGGCCTCGGTAGCCTAGTTGGGAAAACCACCCGACTGGACTACCGACGTTCGGACAACCCGTGTTCGATTCCCGCTGGGAGCAGTGTGAATTGTACTCGTGGTTGGAAAAAAAAAAAAATACCCCCACGGTCGACCCAGCAGTTGGCAGAAATGGGTACCAGGGTATTATCCTGGGAAGGTGAGGAATGTCGCTTCGCATCTGAGTTTCGATGCTTGAGGCTACACTATACAGAAATATCCGAACATTTCTGGATAGGCGGCCGAGCACATATGGGTGAAAACTCGCGTGTTAAGACGCCGGTTCAAGTCTCGTACTTTACCTTTACCTTTATCTTTAGGTTTGTTTTATCTTTATTTCGCTTACAGTAGCTTGATGACGATCGGGTATCACCTGTAGCACATGATGTTCCCTACCGAACGAGGGTTTTCCATTGGAATCCCCTTAACGTTGTTGTCGTTTGTGGCGATTCGTGATTGTACAAAGAAGTTACGACGGCGGTTTTCTGTTGCCTTCCGTTGGTTCGTTTACGGTTGGCTCCGCTAGCCTTTGACTAAAAAGTCTCACCCACAAGGCAGTGGGCTTGTTTTACTTCGGGGTACCCTCCCTTTGCCTTTTACTCTCCCGAGCTTATCTGCAAGGCAGCAGGGCAGCCACAGGCTGTACTGTTTTGTGCATACAGTAGCAGGTACAATTACCTGACCTGACCTTTACAATACCAATAAAAACAGCGTCATAGTGTTTAGAAAGACACGAACCGTGCCGAGATTAACTTCTAATTCAAAAATACATGTCTGGACAAAATATGACGCCATGAAAGACCTAGCCCTGATAATGATTTTAATATTGGCAGCACATAAATGGTTATTCTAATTATCAAATTAATAAAATAGTATAATTTTGATAATAAACTTGTCTAAGCTCCCTATAACATAGGACAATTAAAAGAAGCGATTAATAAAAGTGTTTAAACTAATTCAACGCAAAATGGCGCCATAAAATTTTTAGAAATGTCACATTATTGTGTTGTCACAAATTGGAACCACTTCCAGAAATGATCATTGTTAGAATGGTAGAATGTAACTGACGATGGGTATTTTCGCTCATAAATGCTGAATATTGGAACTAATGTATCACTTTGTAATTAAAACAGGCAGTTCTACAGCTACAACTCTTTCATCATTACTTCATTAATCTCATTTCTTGAGGTTTGCTTTGGGGAGCGGGGTAAACGGGGTGGTGTATTACTAGAGAATAAAGGTCACATGTCCGGTGAAGAGCAAATAAATTATTCAGACACAAACAAGAATAAAGAATAAGATTGTTGCCAGCTACAGTGGACAATACACAAGGCAGGTGTGACCACACTGTAAAGTAAACAGATTGACAAGCCAATCACAAATAACAATATTGGAGCGCTGTAATTAGGTCTTTTGTTTGGTTGTTGTGGGCAGGCCATTTTGCGCACGAAGAAATTGGTATCGAAAACAACCAATCGGTGAAGAGGATTTATGTAGGAAGTGGTTTATCAATTTATATTTGGGGAAAAAAGTGATTACTTTAGCACATCATCTCACTGAGATCAAGCACGTGGTCGAATACAGTTTTAGTTCCTAGCATTTTGGTGATTGTCTTTGACAACACAGCTCTGACCTGACATTTCTGCAAGTGAGTAGATCACATTTACTTGTTTTTGTATTATTGTGCAGTCTCGTGATATCCAATGTATGTAATTAATATTGGCATTACATTTAGCTAAAATTATTTGCGACTGTTGTTATAAACAAATTGCGTGTACTTAAATCATATTTTGATGATTAATTTGTAGTCTGAAGATTGACCTGAAGCAACATTAGAAGACAGACCGACCTGAAGAGACATTAGAAGACAGACCGACCTGAAGAGACATTAGAAGACAGACCGACCTGAAGCAACATTAGAAGACAGACCGACCTGAAGAGACATTAGAAGACAGACCGACCTGAAACAACATTAGAAGACAGACCGACCTGAAGAGACATTAGAAGACAGACGAAAGTGACTTAAGGAATGAGAGATTTAAATAAATTTACAAATTATTTTTAAAATATAAAATTTAATTAAAATTAGAGGCTTTAATTTGTTTCTTTCAAAATAATCATCATTCCGTCCGTCAACATTGATGAACCAGTCTCCTAAAGGCCATTGCTGCTTGACTCAATGTCAGATTTGTGTCGATATTTTCTATGTTGATTTTGTCTGTGGGTCGGATCTGGATCCAGGAAAATGTCATGTCGTTATTGGACTTGGTGATCACACACGGCTACGAAGTACATGTATCGTGGGTCGGCCGTTGACCACTGAGTGTGTCGACAACCCAAGTACAGAATGACGTATGCTACTGATTATTAGGGCACTAAACATTAATACTTGACTTTATCACATTTGTGAGTTCATCGTTTGTACAATTGAAGCCGATAACAACATGCATTTTTAAATGTGAAAAATCGCCATTTATCACTGAGAATTGTTTTGTAGTTTGAAAATCTTCGTTCCACATTGCAAGATGTCGCAGGCACACACAATGTCAGGTTATTTCATTGGATATCAGGTTTATCGTCTTGAAGCATCTCCGCTTGTTTTCCGCTTAATAAAGGGTCAACTAAATGAAAAGTTTTATTGTAACTATGATTATAATGAACACATATGATAAAATATAACATTTTGGGCAAAATATGCATTTACAATAACAATAAAAACAGCGTCAGAATGTTCAGAAAGACATGAACCGTGCCGAGATTAACTTCTAATTCAAAAATACAAGTCTGGACAAAATATGAAGCCATGAAAGACCGAGCCCTGTTAATTGTTTTTAATATTATCTATCTATCTATTGTCCTTTCGAGTCGAAGACGGCACATAGGACAGAACCACAATCTTAAAAAACAGAAACCTTGCATACCAAAATAGCACATATTGCAGAGATCCCTGCTTCTAAAATCTATGGTTCTGTTTCTATAACAATTCTTTTTACAATGACAGCTTGGCAAGCCCGCGATCAACCTCCTTAGTTTTAATATTATCAGCACATAAATGGTTATTCTAATTATCACATTAATAAAATAGTATAATTTTGATAATAAACTTGTCTAAGCTCCCTATAACATAGGACAATTAAAAGAAGCGATTAATAAAAGTGTTTAAACTAATTCAACGCAAAATGGCGCCATAAAATTTTTAGAAATGTCACATTATTGTGTTGTCACAAATTGGAACCACTTCCAGAAATGATCATTGTTAGAATGGTAGAATGTAACTGACGATGGGTATTTTCGCTCATAAATGCTGAATATTGGAACTAATGTATCACTTTGTAATTAAAACAGGCAGTTCTACAGCTACAACTCTTTCATCATTACTTCATTAATCTCATTTCTTGAGGTTTGCTTTGGGGAGCGGGGTAAACGGGGTGGTGTATTACTAGAGAATAAAGGTCACATGTCCGGTGAAGAGCAAATAAATTATTCAGACACAAACAAGAATAAAGAATAAGATTGTTGCCAGCTACAGTGGACAATACACAAGGCAGGTGTGACCACACTGTAAAGTAAACAGATTGACAAGCCAATCACAAATAACAATGTTGGAGCGCTGTAATTAGGTCTTTTGTTTGGTTGTTGTGGGTAGGCCATTTTGCGCACGAAGAAATTGGTATCGGAAACAACCAATCGGTGAAGAGGATTTATGTAGGAAGTGGTTTATCAATTTATATTTGGGAAAAAAAAGTGATTACTTTAGCACATCATCTCACTGAGATCAAGCACGTGGTCGAATACAGTTTTAGTTCCTAGCATTTTGGTGATTGTCTTTGACAACACAGCTCTGACCTGACATTTCTGCAAGTGAGTAGATCACATTTACTTGTTTTTGTATTATTGTGCAGTCTCGTGATATCCAATGTATGTAATTAATATTGGCATTACATTTAGCTAACATTATTTTCGACTGTTATTATAAACAAATTGCGTGTACTTAAATCATATTTTGATGCTGAATTTGTAGTCTGAAGATTGACCTGAAGCAACATTAGAAGACAGACCGACCTGAAGAGACATTAGAAGACAGACCGACCTGAAGAGACATTAGAAGACAGACCGACCTGAAGCAACATTAGAAGACAGACCGACCTGAAGAGACATTAGAAGACAGACCGACCTGAAGCAACATTAGAAGACAGACCGACCTGAAGAGACATTAGAAGACAGACGAAAGTGACTTAAGGAATGAGAGATTTAAATAAATTTACAAATTATTTTTAAAATATAAAATTTAATTAAAATTAGAGGCTTTAATTTGTTTCTTTCAAAATAATCATCATTCCGTCCGTCAACATTGATGAACCAGTCTCCTAAAGGCCATTGCTGCTTGACTCAATGTCAGATTTGTGTCGATATTTTCTATGTTGATTTTGTCTGTGGGTCGGATCTGGATCCAGGAAAGATATAGAAGAATAGGTAGAATTGTATGGAAAGAAAAGAAAACAAATGAAGCAGTCTTAAAACAACTAAAAATGAAAAGATAACTAAATACAATTTAAACAAGACAAATGCGATTTTTGGGCATGTTAAAAGACACAACAGCCAACTAAAAGTAATCTTGGAAGGAAAAATACAAGGTAAAAGAGGCAGACTAAAACTAATGTGGACGAGTAACATCAAAAGATGAACAAGTCAGCCTATGACAACCTGCACCATCAACATTTATACAATGAAAGATTCAGAATAAAATCAATACTGAATTAGATGAGTAGCAATCTGGATTTAGGAAAAATAGCGGGACAAAAAAAGCCATATTCTGCATGAGAACATTAACCGAAAAGTACACAGAAGTAAACAAACCAATATATGTCTGCTTCATAGACTACACCAAAGCTTTTGATAGAGTACACCACAAACAACTTATAGAATGCCTAAAAGAGATATATCTAGATGACATGGATATACGACTAATATGTAATCTATACTGGGAGCAAACAGCAATAATAAAATATAACAAAGAGAACTCTACACCCATTGATATAAAAAGATGAGTAAGACGGGGATGCATCCTATCACCAAGCTTGTTCAATCTATACACTGAGCAAATCTTTAAAAACATCATAGAGATGCCAGGCCTACAAATTAATGGAAAGATAATCAATAACCTAAGATATGCTGATGATACTGTACTACTAGCAGAAAATCCTAAAGACCTACAACAATTACTTAATGAAATAAACATGACAAGCAAAAAATATGGACTAGATATAAATATCAAAAAGATTAAAACTATTATAATAAACAAGGGAAATACTCAAAACCTACAAGTGGATATCAAAATTGAAGGAAAAGACCTGGAGACAGTTCAGAACTACAACTACCTTGGACATACTATAACCAGTGATGGAAAATGTACAACTGAAATAAACAATAGGAATGGCAAAAAGTAATTTTAATGTCACGAAGAACATTATCTAGACACAGTAGTACATCAAGGTTCACTAGTACATCAAGACTCACTAGTACATCAAGGTTCACTAGCACATCAATGCTCACTAACACAAGGCTCATTTGCACATCAATGCTCACTTGTACATGAAGACTCACTCGTACATCAAGGTTCACTAGTACATCAAGACTCACTAGTACATCAAGGTTCACTAGCACATCAATGCTCACTAACACATCAAGGCTCATTTGCGCATCAATGTTCACTAGTACGTCAATGCTCACTAGTACATCAATGCTCACTAGTACATCAAGATTCACTAGTACATCAATGCTCACTAGTACATCAATGCTCACTAGTACATCAAGGTTCACTAGTACATCAAGACTCACTAGTACATCAAGGTTTCATTAGTATAACAAGACATAACTAGTACATCAAGGCACACTAGTACATCAAGGT
The DNA here is from genome assembly GCA_032433765.1 of Megaustenia siamemsis. Lineage (NCBI taxonomy): Eukaryota > Metazoa > Mollusca > Gastropoda > Stylommatophora > Ariophantidae > Megaustenia > Megaustenia siamemsis. The sequence continues at coordinate 16,240,239 of JAVIAB010000008.1, forward strand.
TTCATTAGTACAACAAGACATAACTAGTACATCAAGGTTTCATTAGTACAACAAGACATAACTAGTACATCAAGGTTTCATTAGTACAACAAGACATAACTAGTACATCAAGGTTCACTTGCACATCAAGGTTCACTAGTATATCAAGGCTCACTAGTACATCAAGGTTTCACTAGTACAACAAAGTTTGACTAGTACAACAAGATATAACTAGTACAGGGGGCCAGTGGTGAGGAGTGTAGAACACTCCAAGGTATGAAGACAGCTTCACAAGGGAGGAACACAACACAATACTGACGTTTCGGCCTGAGGCCTTTTTCAGAGTACAAGGACCGCAGCATCGCAATTATTTGCCTGTTCCTATAACTAGTACATCAAGGTTCACTTGCACATCAAGGCTCACTAGTATATCAAGGCTCACTAGTACATCAAGGTTCACTTGCACATCAAGGCTCACTAGTATATCAAGGCTCACTAGTACATCAAGGTTTCACTAGTACAACAAGATATAACTAGTACATCAAGGTTCACTTGCACATCAAGGCTCACTAGTACATCAAGGCTCACTAGTACATCAAGGTTTCACTAGTACATCAAGGTTTCACTAGTACATCAAGGTTCACTTGCACATCACAAGATACTTGAACATAAATATCTCCAAGTACCCCACAACATCATAGCTCACTAGTACATCAAGGTTCACTAGTACATCAAGGCTCACTAGTACATCAAGGTTCACTTGTACATCACAAGATACTTGAACATAAATATCTCCAAGTACCCCACAACATCATAGCTCACTAGTACATCAAGGTTCACTAGTACATCAAGGCTCACTAGTACATCAAGGTTCACTTGCACATCAAGGCTCACTAGTACATCAAGGCTCACTTGCACATCAAGGCTCACTAGTACATCAAGGTTCACTTGTACATCAAGGCTCACTAGTACATCAAGGTTCACTAGTACATCAAGGCTCACTAGTACATCAAGGTTCACTTGCACATCACAAGATACTTGAACATAAATATCTCCAAGTACCCCACAACATCATAGCTCACTAGTAGACTACTCAAAGCATTGTTTATTTTTGTTCTTCAAGCAGCATCGTCGCCCACGCTAGCCAAAAAACATCGAATAATTAAAACGTGTCTTCTCAATTACGAGATCTCGTGAGATGTCTTCATTTTGACGCATTGCCACAGTTACAGACATTTTTCATCAATACTTTAGTTCTTTTCTCATTTCAGAGTTTGTAAAATACTTCTCTCTTGTGTATTTTTCTTATTTCTTCTAATTTCCTTCTTCTTTTGCCTTCACCCTTCCTTTTTCGATTCTACATCGTTGTCTGCCCTTGACTGGACAAATCTATCTATCTATTGATCTTTCGATGGGTAGCCGGCCCAATGGGCGTAGACCAAGATACTCCTTCATCTGAAATATTAATTATATTAGTGTGAATTGTACTCGTGGTTGGAAAAAAAAAATACCCCCACGGTCGACCCAGCCGTTGGCAAAAATGGGTACCAGGGTATTACCCTGGGAAGGGGAGGAATGTTGCTTCGCATCTGAGTTTCGATGCTTGAGGCGACACTATACAGAAATCTCCGAACATTTCTGGATAGGCGGTCGAGCACATATGGGTGGAAACTCGCGTGCTAAGACGCCGGTTCAAGTCTCGTACTTTACCTTTACCTTTATTAATTATATTAATATTAATAATTGAAAATAATCAATTAAAGTTGTATAATTTTGATAATAATCTTGTCAAAGATTACAGCACAATTAAAAGAAGCGATTAATAAAAGTGTTTAAACTAATCAAGCGCGAAATGACACCATTTAATTACAGTACAAACAGTATTCCAGAAACATTGGATAATGAAACAATAGCAATGAAAGCTTCCTATATCGTGCTGCTGAAGTATTTTGTCTAAACCCAGCCTGGTTAGTATATTTACTGTGCCACTATTATCAGTTTAGCTAGTATATTGCTCGGTTGTGATCGCGAATTCTGATGTGAACAGTCAACTATGATTCGCAGGTCGCTTCAAACATTGTAGCTGTTATACTACATTCACATTTATTAGGAAAAGTTATAGTTGAAGTCTGAATTGCGTTAATGCCTCAATATTCCCGATCAGAAAGTGTCACCCTCTTAGTGATTGAAGCGTTTCTTTCCTACCAACATTTCTCGAGCCCCTGAAACATAAAACATGCACTAGAAATGTCACATTACTGTGTTGTCACAAAATGGAGCCACTTTTAGAAATCATCAGTTGTTAGAATGGGTAGAATGTAACAGACGCTGGGTATTTTCACTCATAAATGCTGAATATTGGAACCAATATATCACTTTGTGATTAAAACAGGCAATTCTACAGCTACCACTCTTTCATCATTACTTCATTAATCTCATTACTTCATTAATCGCATTACTTCATTAATCTCATTTCTTGATGTTCGGGGAGTAGGATAGACCTGGAGGTGTTGTAGAACAAGAGAATAAAGGTCACATGTCCAGTGAAAAGCAATGAATTTATTCAGACACAAAGTAGAATAAAGAGCAAGATTGTTGCCAACTACATTAGGCAATACGTGAGGCAGGTCTGAACAGGCTGTAAAGTAAACAGATTGACAAGCCAATCACAGATGCCAATGTTGGAGCGCTGTAATTAGGTCCTTTGTTTGGTCGTCATGGGTTTTTGCGCACGAAGAAATCGGTATCGGAAACAATCAATCGGTGAAGAGGATTTGTGTAGGGAGTGGTATCATCATCATCATCATACACCGGGCCTGCTGGCGTAGGTGATCATGTCTCTCCACAACTTTCGATCTCGGCAGCTATTTATCATTTCTGTTGTTGACCTTCTGCCAAGCCATTCTCTTAAGCTGTCTTGTATTTTTTCTCTTTGCTTCCCTCTATCTCTTCGTCCCTCAATTTTTCCAGTTGTTACAATATATTCCAGTTGTTCTGTTCTCCTTACATGGCCAAAAAATGATGATTGTTTCTTCCTAATATTGGAAATTAGTTCTCTTTTTGCTTTGACCTCTTTAAGAACATCTTCATTACTCTTCTTAGCTGTTCATGGTACTCTCAACATTCTTCTGTAAAACCACATTTCTATAGACTGCAGTGATTTTCTTGTCTGCTGTCCTATAGTCCATGATTCGTATCCATATGTTAAAACTAGCTCTACATAACATTTAAGAACTCTTTTTCTTGTTTCTATTGTCAAAAATGGATTACATAGTATCTTCCTCATTTTTTGGAAAGCTGCTTTTGCCTGAGCCATTCTGCATCTCACTACTTTTGTACATCTTCCGTCTGAGGTTAACAAAGTTCCCAAATATTTAAATTCATTTACCTGTTTTAATATTGTTCCACTTGTCTTTATTTTGCACTGAGGTGATGTCTTTTTCTTTGTTGTTACCATTACCTCTGTCTTTTTGCTATTACGGCTGAGTATTTTTGCTTTCTTTCACTATAATGTCCAATATTTCTTGTAACTCATTTTCACTCTAAGCGATTAAGACTGTATCATCAGCATACCTTAGATTATTTATATTATGACCTCAGATTGTTATTCCAGGCATGTCCCTTATGGATCTTAAAATAATCTCACTATAAATATTAAACAAATCTGGTGACAGCACACAACCTTGCTTAACACCCTGTTTTATTTGTTGAAACATTCCTAATTGGTTTCCAGTTCTTATGACCTCTGTTTGTTGCCAGTACATGTTCTTTATTATTCTTAGATCTTTGCTGTCTACGTTTATGCTTTCTAAAATTGTGATTATTTCTTGGTGCTTTACTTTGTCAAATGCCTTGGTGTAATCTATGAAACATAGGTATAGATCTGTTTTCACCTCTATGGCTCTTTCTACTAAAGATCTTATGATATAAATGGCATGGCTTGTTCCTTTATCGAAACCACACTGTTCATCGCTAATTTCTGGACTGATTTTGTTTCGCACTCTTCGCATGATGATTCTTAGTAACATATTAGTCATATGACTCATAAGACTTATTGTGCGATGATCATCGCATTCAATCGCACCCGATTTCATTGGTAGGGCTATGAATATTGATTTGAGCATGTCGTCTGGTATATATCCGCTGTTGTAGATATCATTCAATATTTTTGTTATTATTTCTATTCCAAAATCACTCATGGCTTCAATCTCTTCTTTAGTTATATTATCTGGTCCAGAAGCTTTGCCTGCTTTCATATTGCGCAAGGCATCTTCCATTTCTTCTCGGAGTATTTCTGCTCCTTCTCCATTATCCTTAACATTTACTTCCGTTCGTTCATCATTATAAAGATCTTTAATGTATTCTGTCCATCGTTCCCTTATGCTTTCTTGTTCAATCAACAGTTCTCCTTCCTTTGATTTTAAACATCCAGTTTTTGGTTGCGTTTTTCTTCCTGTTAATTCCTCAATTTGTTTGCATATAGCTTTAGCATCTCCTTTTTGTTGCATTTCAATCTCTCAGCATCTCTCTTTTAGCCATGCTTCTTTTGCTTCATTGCGTTTTATTACAATTTCTTTATGTAATCTCTTATACTCATATTTATTTTATTTATTTCTTCTTCTTGTATCCATTAGATGCAAAATGTCATCTGTCATCCATTTCTTTCTTGAATTTGTCCTCACTGGTGGTATGAACTCTTTTGATGTTTGTTGCATTGATTCTTTTAGCATTTCCCACTGTTTATCAATGTTTTGTATCTTCTCTATTGCATTGTACCGGTTCTGAATTGTGATTTTATATATGTCTTGCATCTTCTTGTCTGATTTTATGAAATCTAAATTTAACTTGATGTTAACTGAGGCTCGTTTTGTTGTTTTTAATTTTACTCTAAGCTTTCCCACAACTGGTACATGATCACTATTGCGATCTGCCCCTGGTCTAGTTTTCACACACACCAGACTGTTTCTAAATCTATTGCTTATCATTATATAATCAATTTGATCACGTGCGTTGTCCCCTGGGCTTTTCCATGTCCACAGACGTCTTGGATGTTGCTTAAACCAGGTGTTTCCTATCATCATGTTGTGTGTTCTTGCACAGTCAATAAGTTTCTCATCTCTTTCATTCCTCTCACCTAAGCCATAATGACCAACTACTTCCTCAACTCTTTCCTTTCCTACTTTTGCGTTAAAATGCCCTAGAACTATGGTGTTTTCATGTGGTTTGCATTTATGAAGTGCCTCATTTAACTCGTAAAATGTATCAATTGTTTCCTCTAGACTGTCTGCTGTTGGTGCATAAACTTGTATAAGATTTATGTCTATTGGCTTTCCATTCAATTTCACTAAAAGGACTCTGTCAGATATTGGGTAAAAGCCTTTCACTGTTCTTGCTCTTTCTGCATCCAAGATGATACCTACTCCTCTTTGGTGTTCAGTACCTACAGAATAGATTATTTTATGTTTATCAGAATACATCTCCCCTGATCCGGTGTATCTCATTTCGCAAAGTCCCAGTAATTGTAAACCCATTCTTTTCATTTTTTGTATGATGTTTTCTAGTTTACCCTTTTGCATGCGTGTTCTCACATTCCAAGTACCTATCTTTAGGTTTTTGGGGGCCTCGGTAGCCTAGTTGGGAAAACCACCCGACTGGACTACCGACGTTCGGACAACCCGTGTTCGATTCCCGCTGGGAGCAGTGTGAATTGTACTCGTGGTTGGAAAAAAAAAAAAAATACCCCCACGGTCGACCCAGCAGTTGGCAGAAATGGGTACCAGGGTATTATCCTGGGAAGGTGAGGAATGTCGCTTCGCATCTGAGTTTCGATGCTTGAGGCTACACTATACAGAAATATCCGAACATTTCTGGATAGGCGGCCGAGCACATATGGGTGAAAACTCGCGTGTTAAGACGCCGGTTCAAGTCTCGTACTTTACCTTTACCTTTATCTTTAGGTTTGTTTTATCTTTATTTCGCTTACAGTAGCTTGATGACGATCGGGTATCACCTGTAGCACATGATGTTCCCTACCGAACGAGGGTTTTCCATTGGAATCCCCTTAACGTTGTTGTCGTTTGTGGCGATTCGTGATTGTACAAAGAAGTTACGACGGCGGTTTTCTGTTGCCTTCCGTTGGTTCGTTTACGGTTGGCTCCGCTAGCCTTTGACTAAAAAGTCTCACCCACAAGGCAGTGGGCTTGTTTTACTTCGGGGTACCCTCCCTTTGCCTTTTACTCTCCCGAGCTTATCTGCAAGGCAGCAGGGCAGCCACAGGCTGTACTGTTTTGTGCATACAGTAGCAGGTACAATTACCTGACCTGACCTTTACAATACCAATAAAAACAGCGTCATAGTGTTTAGAAAGACACGAACCGTGCCGAGATTAACTTCTAATTCAAAAATACATGTCTGGACAAAATATGACGCCATGAAAGACCTAGCCCTGTTAATGATTTTAATATTGGCAGCACATAAATGGTTATTCTAATTATCAAATTAATAAAATAGTATAATTTTGATAATAAACTTGTCTAAGCTCCCTATAACATAGGACAATTAAAAGAAGCGATTAATAAAAGTGTTTAAACTAATTCAACGCAAATGGCGCCATAAAATTTTTAGAAATGTCACATTATTGTGTTGTCACAAATTGGAACCACTTCCAGAAATGATCATTGTTAGAATGGTAGAATGTAACTGACGATGGGTATTTTCGCTCATAAATGCTGAATATTGGAACTAATGTATCACTTTGTAATTAAAACAGGCAGTTCTACAGCTACAACTCTTTCATCATTACTTCATTAATCTCATTTCTTGAGGTTTGCTTTGGGGAGCGGGGTAAACGGGGTGGTGTATTACTAGAGAATAAAGGTCACATGTCCGGTGAAGAGCAAATAAATTATTCAGACACAAACAAGAATAAAGAATAAGATTGTTGCCAGCTACAGTGGACAATACACAAGGCAGGTGTGACCACACTGTAAAGTAAACAGATTGACAAGCCAATCACAAATAACAATGTTGGAGCGCTGTAATTAGGTCTTTTGTTTGGTTGTTGTGGGCAGGCCATTTTGCGCACGAAGAAATTGGTATCGAAAACAACCAATCGGTGAAGAGGATTTATGTAGGAAGTGGTTTATCAATTTATATTTGGGGAAAAAAGTGATTACTTTAGCACATCATCTCACTGAGATCAAGCACGTGGTCGAATACAGTTTTAGTTCCTAGCATTTTGGTGATTGTCTTTGACAACACAGCTCTGACCTGACATTTCTGCAAGTGAGTAGATCACATTTACTTGTTTTTGTATTATTGTGCAGTCTCGTGATATCCAATGTATGTAATTAATATTGGCATTACATTTAGCTAAAATTATTTGCGACTGTTGTTATAAACAAATTGCGTGTACTTAAATCATATTTTGATGATGAATTTGTAGTCTGAAGATTGACCTGAAGCAACATTAGAAGACAGACCGACCTGAAGAGACATTAGAAGACAGACCGACCTGAAGAGACATTAGAAGACAGACCGACCTGAAGCAACATTAGAAGACAGACCGACCTGAAGAGACATTAGAAGACAGACCGACCTGAAGCAACATTAGAAGACAGACCGACCTGAAGAGACATTAGAAGACAGACGAAAGTGACTTAAGGAATGAGAGATTTAAATAAATTTACAAATTATTTTTAAAATATAAAATTTAATTAAAATTAGAGGCTTTAATTTGTTTCTTTCAAAATAATCATCATTCCGTCCGTCAACATTGATGAACCAGTCTCCTAAAGGCCATTGCTGCTTGACTCAATGTCAGATTTGTGTCGATATTTTCTATGTTGATTTTGTCTGTGGGTCGGATCTGGATCCAGGAAAATGTCATGTCGTTATTGGACTTGGTGATCACACACGGCTACGAAGTACATGTATCGTGGGTCGGCCGTTGACCACTGAGTGTGTCGACAACCCAAGTACAGAATGACGTATGCTACTGATTATTAGGGCACTAAACATTAATACTTGACTTTATCACATTTGTGAGTTCATCGTTTGTACAATTGAAGCCTATAACAACATGCATTTTTAAATGTGAAAAATCGCCATTTATCACTGAGAATTGTTTTGTAGTTTGAAAATCTTCGTTCCACATTGCAAGATGTCGCAGGCACACACAATGTCAGGTTATTTCATTGGATATCAGGTTTATCGTCTTGAAGCATCTCCGCTTGTTTTCCGCTTAATAAAGGGTCAACTAAATGAAAAGTTTTATTGTAACTATGATTATAATGAACACATATGATAAAATATAACATTTTGGGCAAAATATGCATTTACAATAACAATAAAAACAGCGTCAGAATGTTCAGAAAGACATGAACCGTGCCGAGATTAACTTCTAATTCAAAAATACAAGTCTGGACAAAATATGAAGCCATGAAAGACCGAGCCCTGTTAATTGTTTTTAATATTATCTATCTATCTATTGTCCTTTCGAGTCGAAGACGGCACATAGGACAGAACCACAATCTTAAAAAACAGAAACCTTGCATACCAAAATAGCACATATTGCAGAGATCCCTGCTTCTAAAATCTATGGTTCTGTTTCTATAACAATTGTTTTTACAATGACAGCTTGGCAAGCCCGCGATCAACCTCCTTAGTTTTAATATTATCAGCACATAAATGGTTATTCTAATTATCACATTAATAAAATAGTATAATTTTGATAATAAACTTGTCTAAGCTCCCTATAACATAGGACAATTAAAAGAAGCGATTAATAAAAGTGTTTAAACTAATTCAACGCAAAATGGCGCCATAAAATTTTTAGAAATGTCACATTATTGTGTTGTCACAAATTGGAACCACTTCCAGAAATGATCATTGTTAGAATGGTAGAATGTAACTGACGATGGGTATTTTCGCTCATAAATGCTGAATATTGGAACTAATGTATCACTTTGTAATTAAAACAGGCAGTTCTACAGCTACAACTCTTTCATCATTACTTCATTAATCTCATTTCTTGAGGTTTGCTTTGGGGAGCGGGGTAAACGGGGTGGTGTATTACTAGAGAATAAAGGTCACATGTCCGGTGAAGAGCAAATAAATTATTCAGACACAAACAAGAATAAAGAATAAGATTGTTGCCAGCTACAGTGGACAATACACAAGGCAGGTGTGACCACACTGTAAAGTAAACAGATTGACAAGCCAATCACAAATAACAATGTTGGAGCGCTGTAATTAGGTCTTTTGTTTGGTTGTTGTGGGTAGGCCATTTTGCGCACGAAGAAATTGGTATCGAAAACAACCAATCGGTGAAGAGGATTTATGTAGGAAGTGGTTTATCAATTTATATTTGGGGAAAAAAAGTGATTACTTTAGCACATCATCTCACTGAGATCAAGCACGTGGTCGAATACAGTTTTAGTTCCTAGCATTTTGGTGATTGTCTTTGACAACACAGCTCTGACCTGACATTTCTGCAAGTGAGTAGATCACATTTACTTGTTTTTGTATTATTGTGCAGTCTCGTGATATCCAATGTATGTAATTAATATTGGCATTACATTTAGCTAAAATTATTTGCGACTGTTGTTATAAACAAATTGCGTGTACTTAAATCATATTTTGATGATGAATTTGTAGTCTGAAGATTGACCTGAAGCAACATTAGAAGACAGACCGACCTGAAGAGACATTAGAAGACAGACCGACCTGAAGAGACATTAGAAGACAGACCGACCTGAAGCAACATTAGAAGACAGACCGACCTGAAGAGACATTAGAAGACAGACCGACCTGAAGCAACATTAGAAGACAGACCGACCTGAAGAGACATTAGAAGACAGACGAAAGTGACTTAAGGAATGAGAGATTTAAATAAATTTACAAATTATTTTTAAAATATAAAATTTAATTAAAATTAGAGGCTTTAATTTGTTTCTTTCAAAATAATCATCATTCCGTCCGTCAACATTGATGAACCAGTCTCCTAAAGGCCATTGCTGCTTGACTCAATGTCAGATTTGTGTCGATATTTTCTATGTTGATTTTGTCTGTGGGTCGGATCTGGATCCAGGAAAATGTCATGTCGTTATTGGACTTGGTGATCACACACGGCTACGAAGTACATGTATCGTGGGTCGGCCGTTGACCACTGAGTGTGTCGACAACCCAAGTACAGAATGACGTATGCTACTGATTATTAGGGCACTAAACATTAATACTTGACTTTATCACATTTGTGAGTTCATCGTTTGTACAATTGAAGCCGATAACAACATGCATTTTTAAATGTGAAAAATCGCCATTTATCACTGAGAATTGTTTTGTAGTTTGAAAATCTTCGTTCCACATTGCAAGATGTCGCAGGCACACACAATGTCAGGTTATTTCATTGGATATCAGGTTTATCGTCTTGAAGCATCTCCGCTTGTTTTCCGCTTAATAAAGGGTCAACTAAATGAAAAGTTTTATTGTAACTATGATTATAATGAACACATATGATAAAATATAACATTTTGGGCAAAATATGCATTTACAATAACAATAAAAACAGCGTCAGAATGTTCAGAAAGACATGAACCGTGCCGAGATTAACTTCTAATTCAAAAATACAAGTCTGGACAAAATATGAAGCCATGAAAGACCGAGCCCTGTTAATTGTTTTTAATATTATCTATCTATCTATTGTCCTTTCGAGTCGAAGACGGCACATAGGACAGAACCACAATCTTAAAAAACAGAAACCTTGCATACCAAAATAGCACATATTGCAGAGATCCCTGCTTCTAAAATCTATGGTTCTGTTTCTATAACAATTCTTTTTACAATGACAGCTTGGCAAGCCCGCGATCAACCTCCTTAGTTTTAATATTATCAGCACATAAATGGTTATTCTAATTATCACATTAATAAAATAGTATAATTTTGATAATAAACTTGTCTAAGCTCCCTATAACATAGGACAATTAAAAGAAGCGATTAATAAAAGTGTTTAAACTAATTCAACGCAAAATGGCGCCATAAAATTTTTAGAAATGTCACATTATTGTGTTGTCACAAATTGGAACCACTTCCAGAAATGATCATTGTTAGAATGGTAGAATGTAACTGACGATGGGTATTTTCGCTCATAAATGCTGAATATTGGAACTAATGTATCACTTTGTAATTAAAACAGGCAGTTCTACAGCTACAACTCTTTCATCATTACTTCATTAATCTCATTTCTTGAGGTTTGCTTTGGGGAGCGGGGTAAACGGGGTGGTGTATTACTAGAGAATAAAGGTCACATGTCCGGTGAAGAGCAAATAAATTATTCAGACACAAACAAGAATAAAGAATAAGATTGTTGCCAGCTACAGTGGACAATACACAAGGCAGGTGTGACCACACTGTAAAGTAAACAGATTGACAAGCCAATCAGAGATAGCAATGTTGGAGCGCTGTAATTAGGTCTTTTGTTTGGTTGTTGTGGGTAGGCCATTTTGCGCACGAAGAAATTGGTATCGGAAACAACCAATCGGTGAAGAGGATTTATGTAGGAAGTGGTTTATCAATTTATATTTGGGAAAAAAAAGTGATTACTTTAGTACATCATCTCACTGAGATCAAGCACGTGGTCGAATACAGTTTTAGTTCCTAGCATTTTGGTGATTGTCTTTGACAACACAGCTCTGACCTGACATTTCTGCAAGTGAGTAGATCACATTTACTTGTTTTTGTATTATTGTGCAGTCTCGTGATATCCAATGTATGTAATTAATATTGGCATTACATTTAGCTAAAATTATTTGCGACTGTTGTTATAAACAAATTGCGTGTACTTAAATCATATTTTGATGATGAATTTGTAGTCTGGAGATTGACCTGAAGCGACATTAGAAGACAGACCGACCTGAAGCAACATTAGAAGACAGACCAACCTGAAGAGACATTAGAAGACAGACGAAAGTGACTGTTAAGGAATGAGAGATTTAAATAAATTTACAAATTATTTTTAAAATATAAAATTTAATTAAAATTAGAGGCTTTAATTTGTTTCTTTCAAAATAATCATCATTCCGTCCGTCAATATTAATGAACCAGTCTCCTATAGGACATTGCAGTTTGACTCAATGTCAAATTTGTGTCGATATTTTCTACGTTGGTTTTGTCTGTGGGTCGGATCTGGATCCAGGATAATGTCATGTCGTTATTGGACTTGGTGATCACACACGGCTACGAAATATATGTATCGTGGGCCAGCCGTTGACCACTGATGTATCGTGGGCCAGCCGTTGACCACTGATGTATCGTGGGCCAGCCGTTGACCACTGATGTATCGTGGGCCGGCCGTTGACCACTGATGTATCGTGGGCCAGCCGTTGACCACTGATGTATCGTGGGCCGGCCGTTGACCACTGATGTATCGTGGGCCAGCCGTTGACCACTGAGTGTGTCAACAACCCAAGTACAGAATGACGTATGCTACTGATTGTTAGGGCACTAAACATTAATACTTGACTTTATCACATTTGAGTGTTCATCGTTTGTACAATTGAAGCCGATAACAACATGCATTTTCAAATGTGAAAAATCGCCATTTATCACTGAGAATTGTTTTGTAGTTTGAAAATCTTCGTTCCACATTGCAAGATGTCGCAGGCACACACAATGTCAGGTTATTTCATTGGATATCAGGGTTATCGTCTTGAAGCATCTCCGCTTGTTTTCTGCTTAATAAAGGGTCAACTAAATGAAAAGTTTTATTGTAACTATGATTATAATGAACACATATGATAAAATATAACATTTTGGGCAAAATATGCATTTACAATAACAATAAAAACAGCGTCAGGGTGTTTAGAAAGACATGAACCGTGCCGATATTAACTTCTAATTCAAAAATACATGTCAGAACAAAATATGCATTTACAATAACAATAAAAACAGCGTCAGGGTGTTTAGAAAGACATGAACCGTGCCGATATTAACTTCTAATTCAAAAATACATGTCAGAACAAAATATGCATTTACAATAACAATAAAAACAGCGTCAGGGTGTTTAGAAAGACATGAACCGTGCCGATATTAACTTCTAATTCAAAAATACATGTCTGGACAAACTATGACGTCATGAAAGACCGAGCCCTGTTAATTGTTTTTAATATTATCTGTCTATCTATCTATCTATATCTATCTATATCTATCTATCTATATCTATCTATCTATATCTATCTATCTATTTTTCTTTCGAGCCGAAGACGGCACATAGGACAGAACCACAATCTTAAAAACCAGAAACCTTGCATACCAAAATAGCACATATTGCAGAGATCACTGCTTCTAAAATCTATGGCTCTGTTTCTATAACAATTCTTTTTACAATGACAGCTTGTCAAGCCATCGATCAACCTCCTTAGTTTTAATATTATCAACACATAAAATGGTTATTCTAATTATCACATTAATAAAATAGTATAATTTTGATAATAAACTTGTCTAAGCTCCCTATATAATAGGGCAATTAAAAGAAGCGATTAATAAAAGTGTTTAAACTAATTCAACGCAAAATGGCGCCATAAAATTATTAGAAATGTCACATTATTGTATTGTCACAAATTGGAACCACTTCCAGAAATGATCATTGTTAGAATGGTAGAATGTAACAGTCGCTGGGTATTTTCACTCATAAATGCTGAACATTGGAACCAATGTATCACTTTGTAATTAAAACAGGCAGTTCTACAGCTACCGCTCTTTCATCATTACTTCATTAATCTCATTTCCTGAGGTTTGCTTTGGGGAGCGGGGTAAACGGGGTGGTGTATTACTAGAGAATAAAGGTCACATGTCCAGTGAAGAGCAAATAAATTATTCTGACACAAACAAGAACAAAGAATAAGATTGTTGCCAGCTACAGTGGACAATACACATGGCAGGTGTGACCAGGCTGTAAAGTAAACAGATTGACAAGCCAATCACAGTTAGCAATGTTGGAGCGCTGTAATTAGGTCTTTTGTTTGGTTGTTGTGGGCAGGTCATTTTGCGCACGAAGAAATCGGTATCGGAAACAACCAATCGGTGAAGAGGATTTATGTAGGAAGTGGTATATCAATTTAAACTTTGGAAAAAAAAAGTGATTACTTTAGCACATCGTCTCATTGAGATCAAGCACGTGGTCGAATACAGTTTTAGTTCCTAGCATTTTGGTGATTGTCTTTGACAACACAGCTCTGACCTGACATTTCTGCAAGTGAGTAGATTACATTTACTTGTTTTATTTAGCATTATTGTACAACCTCGTATAATATCGAATGTATGTAATTAATATTGTCATTACAATTAGCTAACATTATTTGCTACTGTCTTCATGAACAAATTGCGTGTGCTTAAATGCTGTTTTGAGGCTTCATGTCTTGTAATCTGGACACTGTAACCCTGACTTTTTAGAGAGTTCAGAAGTTTAATTGGTTGAAGAACCCTGGACAAGGTGTGTAAGGAAGAAGAGGTTGAATAAACACAAATAAATACGATCTTCATTCATAAAATTACAATAAAAAACACTAGTTGGAGGAATTCCCACCAAAAAAATAATAATCGACATAAAATATCGTAATCCGTGACGTTAATTTGAAGATGTTAAAATAGAAGCAGACAAGTTAGCGTGATAGGTGATATTATAAATAGAAGCAGACAAGTTAGCGTGATAGGTGATATTATCAATAGAAGCAGACAAGTTAGCGTGATAGGTGATATTATCAATAGAAGCAGACAAGTTAGCGTGATAGGTGATATTATCAATAGAAGCAGACAAGTTAACGTGATAGGTGATATTATAAATAGAAGCAGACAAGTTAACGTGATAGGTGATATTATAAATAGAAGCAGACAAGTTAACGTGATAGGTGATATTATAAATAGAAGCAGACAAGTTAGCGTGATAGGTGATATTATAAATAGAAGCAGACAAGTTAGAGTGATAGCTGATATTATAAATAGAAGCAGACAAGTTAGCGTGATAGGTGATATTATCAACACCATAAAGGAACCATTGAAGGCTATGTCTGAAAAGTGTTCCTTCTTGCAGTTTCCTCATATTCCAAGTCCGGCTTGTTGCAGGAGCTACTGAGTTAAGTGCTCTGTGCACACCGTGAGATGTGTGTCTCATCCGTTTTGATCCTGCTTCGATATCCCGCTTGTTTACGATGAATGATGATATCGTAGGACAGGGAACAGTTGGCTGTGTTCACTTTCTGCGCGGTTTCGCCTTATGTCTTTTGGCGTGTGCTGAGACTGCTACGATGGGGACTACAGTTACCTTTCTTTGTTTGGGAGATGAGTTGGTAATTCGGATGATTCCACTGGCACGGGCGGTTGAGCAATTATGGATTTTAATTCGTTTGCTGTGATACCGAGGCCTTCCATAAGCAATAACAATAACAATTATCAACACATGAGCACTTCTTGCAATCACAGTAAATCTACGCCGTGGCTGAAACTTCCCATCCCAGGCAAGCTGGATGTAGGTTTCACTTTGGACCCGAGTTTATTAACACATAAACGAACGACGCCATAAAAGATTTCATTAAAAAAATATTGTTCATATCTCTCCAAGCAGAACACAAGAAGAGAAATAATGACAGAAATGTTGGTGTTTGAAAGCGGTTTGTATTTTCACCTCCTTCTCTTGATCAGTTTTGGTTCATTAATCCAAAATATCCTCCCAGGTACTGACAGCAGGTTCTCTTTCTTATGATTCTTTACAACAATACTCATTTTCCTTTGGTACTTATTCATCTTCCCATATGAGCTCAGTAATGAATCTATCTGTCTTTGAAGCGGTTTGCATTTTCACCCCATTCAATTGATCAGTTTTGGTTCGATGATACTAATTCAAGTTACCAGTTATTGGTCGCTGATTTCTGGTCATATTTTGCTAGATCCAAAAACCCTGTGGTTTATTCCAGATTTGTTATTGGAAGATATAGCCGATAATTTTTGTAAACTTTGGTGCCTGAAGATGGTGGATATCTCACGACAGAAGTTGTATCTTTTATATTTTGGCTTCTTCTTCTTCCATTCAACTCCATGAGAAGCATAGGGCTTCAACAAACACTTTCCAAGCCGTTCTGTTGTGTAATATTCTTACCTGACTTCCGCAGTGTGTCCTATCCAGCGCCATCGTCTTCACTGTATCTCTTTTTCCTCTGGTATTTGTCTGATACTTTTCCAGAATAGTTCAACGGTAGTGATTTTGTCCTGCTATTTCCATCCTTATGTTCTGCGCAAGCATCCATTAATGAAGGCCTGTATCTTCATGATTGTCGTTTTTGTTTGTTGTTTTCCATGATTTACAGCCATATAGTATGACTGACGTAATATTGGAGGTGACAATTTTTTAACCTAATTACTTTGGGTTTCCATTTGCTTCCCAGTGCAACAAATGCTTCTCTTTATATTCTTGTAACATCGTCTGCCTAGTCAGTATCTTCAAGACGTTCGGGGATACCCCATGTAATTCCACTTGTCTGTCGTCAACAACCATTCCCATGATCCAGTCTATAACCACAAAAAAAAGAAGTGGTGACAAAATACATCCATGTCTGTTGATGGCAGTTTCAATTTCGTGGAATCTTCCCTTTCTTCATATCAAATTGGGCAGATGGTGGGGAAGTAGAAACTTCACTTACTGGTTCTGGTCTGTTTAGAGTTTCTTTAAAGTTTTCTTCCCATCCTTATAGATTTTCATTTTCTATAACTAATGAGTCTCCATTTTTACTTCTCACAATGGTGGTAACATTTCTGAAGCTACCAGAAAGGATCTTTGTGACCTTGTAAACAGTTTCTGCTCTCCCCTTTCTCTAATGTGTCCTGAGCTTCAGTTGCCAGAGACTCAGCAAACTGTCTTCTCTGTCCCATCCTTCATTAACTTGGTTTTGTCATCCGACCTACAATTTAGCATTAGTTGTTTAATAGTGTTCCTTCCTTGAACCAGGTTGTTGTTTAATAGTGTTCCTTCCTTGAACCAGGTAGTTGTTTAATAGTCTTCCTTCCTTGAACCAGGTAGTTGTTTAATAGTGTTCCTTCCTTGAACCAGGTTGTTGTTTAATAGTCTTCTTCCTTGAACCAGGTTGTTGTTTAATAGTCTTCCTTCCTTGAACCAGGTTGTTGTTTAATAGTCTTCTTCCTTGAACCAAGTTGTTGTTTAATAGTCTTCTTCCTTGAACCAGGTTGTTGTTTAATAGTCTTCCTTCCTTGAACCAGGTAGTTGTTTAATAGTCTTCTTCCTTGAACCAGGTTGTTGTTTAATAGTCTTCCTTCCTTGAACCAGGTTGTTGTTTAATAGTCTTCTTCCTTGAACCAGGTTGTTGTTTAATAGTCTTCCTTCCTTGAACCAGGTTGTTGTTTAATAGTCTTCTTCCTTGAACCAGGTTGTTGTTTAATAGTCTTCTTCCTTGAACCAGGTTGTATGAATCATCTATGATCCAGTCCTTCCTTGCTTTAGGAAGATGTCCAATCGTCTGGTGATCTGGGAACTCCAGACTAACATCTCAGTATATATTTGTATTTACAAAATAACTGTTCAGCGACCTCTTCTTCCGGTAAATCCTGAAGTGTTTGGAATATTTTTTTTGGTGTTTATAAGGAACTGGGCCTTGATTGAGTGATCAGACAACCGCTATGAATCAAATATCGGCTTTGGGTTTTGTCTTGTAAGTGTCTTTTTTCAAAGTTAAGTTTATTTTGCATGTCACATACATCATATTGTGATCTCTTCTGGTATCTGCGTCTTTGATTGCTTTGACATCATGAGCTCATCTTGTCTATAGCTTGTTTCATAACTCGTGCCCAACTTTTAAAATCGATAGCTTTTTAACCGCTTGTTGTAATTTGTTCAAAATTTGCATGTAAAGTTATAATGATTATTGTTGCTTATTTGATTTATATAAATTTATAACGACCCATTGATGTACTCCAAACGTAATGTTTACAGTATTTTAAGTTAAAAATAGCGAGTAAAAATCCATACACGGTAAAATTGACGTGTTTGCACGCTTTTTCCGTGGTTTTTTTGACACAATTAGACACTTGAGAAATTGTGTGTTCCATTTCCGTTCATTCATAGGTGTAGACGTGGAACGATAACATTTATCATGAGTCTTAAAATGAAATTCTGAAGTTTACAAAACATCGCAATAAAAATGTATGACTATTTTTGCAAAGAGGCTAAACGAGGAAGATTATTTCATTCTTTAGAAAACCCTGAGAATAGGACAAGACACATTTTGGATTTATCTAAACGGTCATTTAATCGCTGGATTCAAGCACGTGACCGTCAATGTTCCAAATATACAAAATCACAAGGAAGAGCAAAAATGTTGGATAATTTCGACAGTGAACTTATTAGAAGTGAAATTCGCAAAATGTTGGGTATGAATGAAACTGTTACAATAAGAAAATTAAAAATTTCGCTGAAAAAGAACAACAGTATTGAAATATCAAAGTCTACATTATGGAGGAATGTGAGAGCTGCAGGCTTTACATTCAGAAAGTATTCCAATGGACGAAACATCATCTGTGAGAAGCCACATATAATAGTCATGAGAAGCAAGTACTTACGTGAAGTAAAAGAGGTGCGCAAGCAAGGTTATGATATTGTGTACTTGGATGAAACATGGATCAATGCTCACCACACTAACCAAAGGGAATGGCAGTCATCAGATGGAAAGATTAAGAGATTAATACCTAGCAGTAAAGGACAGCGCATGATAATTGCTCATGCAGGTAGTCGACAACATGGACTAATACAGAATGCAGAGCTCATTTTTCTTTCAAAACCCATAGACAATCGGGATTATCACTCTGAGATGAATGGTCACATATTTAGACATTGGATTGAAAATTGTCTTGCCTCCATCTTGCCTAATAATGGACAATGCAGCGTACCACAACACTGTTGCACTTGAAGATAAAGTCCCGACGTCATCCAGTACAAAAGATGCTATTAAGATATGGCTCACAAAGGAGCACATACACTTTAATAACATGTACTTAAAACCTGAATTACTATATCTAGTAAAGCAAAAACAAAGGACAAAGATTTTTCAAATAGATAAGATTATCCAAGAGCACGGTCATATAAGTTTGAGGCTGCCACCTTACCATGCTCATTTAAATCCAATAGAACTAATCTGGGCAAAATTAAAAGGACAAGTGGCAGATGAAAATACAACATTCAAAATATGCGATGTAAAGACTCTTGCTAATCTCGCTTTATTAAATATAGACAAAGATTATTGGGCTAAATGTGAAGACCACGTCTTAAAACAGGAAGAGGAATATTGGAAAAATGATGGTTTGTGGAATGTTCAACCCCAAACAGTTATTAATCTTTTAGGCTCGTCTGATTCAGAATGAAAGTATATAGCCCCCACAATGTTGGCCCCTATATTATCTTAAATTATTTCAACAAACGGTCCTTTTCAGGACCACACAACTATGAAAATTTGACATACAAGTATACCTTGATATTATCGTCCGTCCTCGAACTGAGAAGACAATAATTCTCCTGGTATTTCCCCATTACGACCACGCCTTTACCTAGTGAAAATTAATCATAGACCAGCAACTACGGTAATTTCTATTATTTAGGGGTTCATAATTTACAATTTTGACAAACATCAAAGAAATTCGCCGCTTTAAGAAAACTGCAGCTGCAAGATATTTGTTAAATATACATTTAAAGGGTCTTTTGCATTCTAATAACATTTGGAAAATTTCAACAGTTTTTAACAAACGGTTACTGAGCAATAGCGTTTTGAAGTTGGGCAAGTGATTTGAAACAAACGAGCTATAATTTCTTCCCACTGCGATGTGATCGATTTGGTTGGTAGTTTCTCCATTTGGTAATGTCACACGTTGTTTTATGAATATGTTTATGTTGAAAAATAGTGTCCCTTATAGTAAGTCCATTCTCTATGCATAGATCAGCAAAGCGTTCTCCATTGTTGATCATATTTGCTTTACCATGTATTCCCATGCACTGTTCATAGCCCTCACCATCATATCCAGCTTTAGCATTGAAATCTTCAATGACAAGTCAGATGTCATGTGATGACATCCTGTTGGTCTGCTCCTGTAGACATACAAAGAAATTATTTTTGTATCCTCTGCTGCCTGTTTAGTTGGGACAAGCATTGAAGGATGGTTGTCTTTGTGAGCCTTGAGTAGAATCTAGCTCGTATTGTGCGTGAATTTATAGATTCCCATTCTAAGTGGCTGTTCTCTATTTGTTCACCACTACAGCATCTCCTTAAAGATGTTGGTGATCAAATCTCCCACAATATATCGTTTCTCCAGTCCTTGTCGTGTATCTCCCATTTCCTGTCCTTCTCACTTCTCTTAGACCCAACATATCAAGGTTGTATCTCTTTAATGCCATGAGCTATTCTGCATGTTTCATACATTGTTCTCACATTCCATGTTGCGCTTCTTTTTAGTTGCTTGGGTGTGATCAAGGACTTTTGTTGAGACAGGAACTTCCACTTGACTTTCATCTCAGTCCTTTATGGAAGCCATTTCTGCCTGAGTCCCCGCTCGTTCCTCCAAGACTTGATTGGTAGGGTCTCTTGTTTGTGTTTGTGCAGCATTTTGTCATTTTTCTATATATGGGTCGCTGGCACAACACTAAGGCCCATGAAGTGTGATGGCACAACACCCTGGAGGACCAGTGTGTCTCTCTACACGAACTCAGTAACACAGTTGATCCACTTGTTCCCAAAACCCACTTAATCGCCTATTACGACATGCGAGGGAGGTGATAGTGGCTATCTTTTTGTTTGTTGTCCTTGTTTGATGCGTTGTTTAATGCAGTTGTGTGATACCATTGTTTGATGTCATTGTTTAATGCAGTTGTTTGATGTCATTGTTTGATGTCATTGTTTAATGCAGTTGTTTGATGTCATTGTTTGATGTCCTTGTTTAATGCAGTTGTTTGATGTCCTTGTTTGATGTCATTGTTTGATGCAGTTGTTTGATGTCATTGTTTGATGTCCTTGTTTAATGCGTTGTTTGATGTCCTTGTTTAATGCGTTGTTTGATGTCCTTGTTTAATGCGTTGTTTGATGTCCTTGTAGAATTGAAACCCTAGCAATTATGTACTTTGTTCTTGTTACAGGAGCAGATAATAACATAGACAAGTACCTTTGACGTCGCTGTACTCAATACGCAGCAGAACATGGATTACCAAGTTGTGTGTCCAAATGTGGGTGCTGGTTGTGGATGGTGTGGGAGTCTTCACGAACTGGAGGTACTTGCTATTAATTGTTGTTTGTTTCTCTTGGTTATATTATCATTATTATGTTTCTCTTGGTTATGTTATCATTATTATGTTTCTCTTGGTTATATTATCATTATTATGTTTCTCTTGGTTATATTATCATTATTATGTTTCTCTTGGTTATATTATCATTATTATGTTTCTCTTGGTTATATTATCATTATTATGTTTCTCTTGGTTATATTATCATTATTATGTTTCTTTTGGTTATCGAATGCCCCCTCAAAGTCTAAGAAGTTTATAAATAGGGATAAATTCCATTCCAGTGACTGTTCTACAAGAATGTATGGTTGGAATGTATGAATGAATGGTTCGAAAGATACACATTTGATCAGTAGATGATCTCCCACTTCTAAAGCCTGCCTGCTCTTCTCTGAGCTGTTATTCCGCACTATTCTTCGTGCATTGGAGAAGTACTCGACAAAATATTTTCCCAGGAACTGATAACAGGTTTATACCTCTTCAATTTTCACAGCAGCTGAGGTCCCCTTTCTTGGGAATTCTTATAATAATGCCCCTTTTTCCATCCCTCTTGCACTTTTTCATCTTCCCATATTCTAAAATTGTTGTGCCCTGTTCTGGCTCTGCTGTAACATGTCTGCAGAAATTATATCTTCACCAGATACTGTTTTACTATAAATAACATAGACATTACTTTTTATTGTTTAGTTACATTTTAAATTACTTCCATCCTGTTGTTTTTTCCAGAGTCACGTGACCTGCTGCACTCACAGACCGTCCCAGTGCCTCTACTGTCGAACCATCGTCCCTTACAACCTCCTCCCTGCTCACTCCCAAGTTTGCCTCAGTAACAAGTACCAGGCCCTGCTAGAGATGGAGGCAGAAATCTCCTTATCAATTCATCAGCGACGTCAAGTAAGTGTTGCTACATATTTATCAACTCCAACAAGTATTTTTATTTATTGTTACAGTTTCTCGATTTATTAACGTCATGAATATAATATGATTTGATTTCAACAATTTATCTAGCTAGTCAGCAATGTTATAAAGAAAGTAAAAATAAATACAATTTAAATCTTTAAAATCATTGATATATTTTACTTGTATATCGATATAATATTGGCCACATTTTTACTTATTAAATGTTAGTAACTGACTTTTCTTTAACTTTCAGCCAGAAGAGGTCCAGTGTCCAAATGATGAAAAAGGTTGTACATGGCTGGGACCAGAGATTGCATTAAAGGTAATTGTAGTGACTTGGATGTTATATTCTCTGTCTTCGGATACTATACAGCGTCGAATAAAGAAAGCTGTCTTCTCGAGCTCTGAGGTTTGCATCATCATTATCATCATGTGCCATACCGGTTGGCGCAGAGGCGATCATGTCCTTCCACATTTCTTTATCCACAGTACATCGTATCAATTCTGTTGTCGACTCTACTCCGCGTCATGACCTCAAGCTATCTAGTATCTTCTGTCGTCCTCGATCTCTTTTTCCCTGTAGTTTTCCAGTTGTAACCAAATACTCTAGAACTTTCCTTTTCTCATGTCCAAAAATGTCGATTATTTCTATCTGATGCTTTTTTTTAGGAATTTCCTTTTTGTGTTGACCTCTTCGAGAATGACCTCGTTGGTTTATTTAGAAGTCCAGGGAACTTTGCCTCATACTTTATCATTAATGTGGTACTTTATACATGGCACGCAGGGCCTTTATTTGTGTGTTCCTTGTTTTCTTATTTTGTTGTTGCACCTCGTTGCTAACATTTGTTATGTTCTTTGCTTTTTTTGTTGTATTATATCCCAAACAGCGAAACTTGGTCGTTTCTTTTGGCCACCCAGAATGTATCCATTGTCTACTAGTCTGTCCCTCGTCTACTATTCTGTCCCTCGTCTACTGTACTGTCCCTCGTCTACTATTCTGTCACTCGTCTACTATACTGTCCCTCGTCTACTATACTGTCCCTCGTCTACTATACTGTCCCTCATCTACTATTCTGTCCCTCGTCTACTATACTGTCCCTCATCTACTATACTGTCCCTCATCTACTATACTGTCCCTCGTCTACTATACTGTCCCTCGTCTACTATACTGTCCCTCGTCTACTATACTGTCCCTCGTCTACTATACTGTCCCTCATCTACTATTCTGTCCCTCGTCTACTATTCTGTCCCTCGTCTACTATTCTGTCCCTCGTCTACTATACTGTCCCTCATCTACTATTCTGTCCCTCGTCTACTATACTGTCCCTCGTCTACTATACTGTTCCTCGTCTACTATTCTGTTCCTCGTCTACTATTCTGTTCCTCGTCTACTATACTGTCCCTCGTCTACTATACTGTCCCTCATCTACTATTCTGTCCCTCGTCTACTATACTGTCCCTCATCTACTATTCTGTCCCTCGTCCACTATTCTGTCCCTCGTCTACTATACTGTCCCTCGTCTACTATTCTGTCCCTCGTCTACTATTCTGTCCCTCATCTACTATTCTGTCCCTCATCTACTATTCTGTCCCTCGTCTACTATACTGTCCCTCGTCTACTATTCTGTCCCTCGTCTACTATACTGTCACACGTCTACTATTCTGTCCCTCGTCTACTATTCTGTCCCTCGTCTACTATACTGTCCCTCGTCTACTATACTGTCCCTCATCTACTATTCTGTCCCTCGTCTACTATTCTGTCCCTCGTCTACTATACTGTCCCTCATCTACTATTCTGTCCCTCGTCTACTATACTGGCCCTGGTCTACTATTCTGTCCCTGGTCTACTATACTGTCCCTCGTCTACTATTCTGTCCCTCGTCTACTATTCTGTCCCTCGTCTACTATTCTGTCCCTCGTCTACTATACTGTCCCTCGTCTACTATACTGTCCCTCGTCTACTATACTGTCACACGTCTACTATTCTGTCCCTCGTCTACTATTCTGTCCCTCGTCTACTATACTGTCCCTCATCTACTATTCTGTCCCTCGTCTACTATTCTGTCCCTCGTCTACTATACTGTCCCTCATCTACTATTCTGTCCCTCGTCTACTATACTGGCCCTGGTCTACTATTCTGTCCCTGGTCTACTATTCTGTCCCTCGTCTACTATTCTGTCCCTCGTCTACTATACTGTCCCTCGTCTACTATTCTGTCCCTCGTCTACTATTCTGTCCCTCGTCTACTATTCTGTCCCTCGTCTACTATACTGTCCCTCGTCTACTATACTGTCCCTCGTCTACTATACTGTCCCTCGTCTACTATACTGTCCCTCGTCTACTATACTGTCCCTCATCTACTATTCTGTCCCTCGTATACTATTCTGTCCCTCGTCTACTATTCTGTCCCTCGTCTACTATACTGTCCCTCGTCTACTATTCTGTCCCTCGTCTACTATTCTGTCCCTCGTCTACTATACTGTCCCTCGTCTACTATACTGTCCCTCGTCTACTATTCTGTCCCTCGTCTACTATACTGTCCCTCGTCTACTATACTGTCCCTCATCTACTATTCTGTCCCTCGTCTACTATACTGTCCCTCATCTACTATTCTGTCCCTCGTCCACTATTCTGTCCCTCGTCCACTATTCTGTCCCTCGTCTACTATACTGTCCCTCGTCTACTATTCTGTCCCTCGTCTACTATACTGTCCCTCATCTACTATTCTGTCCCTCGTCTACTATACTGTCCCTCGTCTACTATACTGTCCCTCGTCTACTATTCTGTCCCTCGTCTACTATTCTGTCCCTCATCTACTATTCTGTCCCTCATCTACTATTCTGTCCCTCATCTACTATTCTGTCCCTCATCTACTATTCTGTCCCTCGTCTACTATTCTGTCCCTCGTCTACTATACTGTCCCTCATCTACTATTCTGTCTCGTCTACTATACTGGCCCTGGTCTACTATTCTGTCCCTCGTCTACTATTCTGTCCCACGTCTACTATTCTGTCCCTCGTCTACTATTCTGTCCCTCGTCTACTATATTGTCCCTCGTCTACTATTCTGTCCCTCGTCTACTATTCTGTCCCACGTCTACTATTCTGTCCCACGTCTACTATATTGTCTCTCGTCTACTATACCGTCTCTCGTCTACTATTCTGTCAATGAATCAATTCAGAGGAAGAGATATGTTTACAGCACTCGGAAAAATTGACAAATAATCAACAACAAAAAATATGGACCAAAGCAGGATCGAATCCATACTCAGTGACACAGCGCCTTGCCCCGAAAAGCCAAACGCTAGAGAACACTGCCACTCAGCTAACTAAAAAATTAGCTTCGTAGGAAATGTCTTTCGTGTAGGTGTTTTCATGACTATAGCATATGGCCGCGATCACAGTTCGGAAATACATAGTGTATCTGTATTTTTTCCTGTTAAGACAAGTATCTCCCGGATAGGGTAGGGCTGAATACTTGCGTTGCAGACAAACATTTAGGACGAAACAGCACGAATAGTAGTTTCAAGTGGTTTAGGCTGTCCCTCATCTACTATTCTGTCCCTCGTCTACTATTCTGTCCCTCGTCTACTATACTGTCCCTCATCTACTATTCTGTCCCTCGTCTACTATTCTGTCCCTCGTTACTATACTGTCTCTCGTCTACTATTCTGTCTCTCGTCTACTATTCTGTCCCTCGTCTACTATTCTGTCCCTCGTCTACTATTCTGTCCCTCGTTACTATACTGTCTCTCGTCTACTATTCTGTCCCTCGTCTACTATTCTGTCCCTCGTCTACTATTCTGTCCCTCGTCTACTATTCTGTCCCTCGTTACTATACTGCCTCTCGTCTACTATTCTGTCTCTCGTCTACTATACTGTCCCTATGTTTCCCTGGTCGACTATTCTAATTAAACAAGTAATCAATTCAAGAGCTTCACTTCCGCAAGGTAGATCATTACACACAATCTTAGGGAAACACTGAGGTTTATTGAAGATGTAACGAAAAAAGAAGTAGCTGGAATATGCTGTGTGTATGAAGTAGCTGGAATATACTGTGTGTATGAAGTAGCTGTTACATTTTCATATATATTCTCTATTCATATAAATATTTACTTAAACATCAGAATTTATTATTGTTACAATATTAACAACTTATTCTTGTTTTGTTTCTCTCCAGGCCCATCTGTACCAGTGTGTGATGGAGGAGTACAGACCTTCTGATTCAAAGAGACGTCGCCTTCAGTAGGGGCAACATGATAGTTATTTTTATTTTTCTGTGTGGTAACAGTGGTATAGATTGTCACTCATTCGGGGGATATAATCGAACATGGAAGTCAGTGAGATGTAATATTTAATATCATGAAGTAATATGTTCTTGTATACCATGAAATAAGATTTTTTTTTTTAATATCATGATGTGACTTTTTGTTTTATATCATGAATTCAGACTTTTAATATCATGAAGTGAGTTTTTGTTTTATATCATGAATTCAGACTTTTAATATCATGAAGTGAGTTTTTGTTTTATATCATGCATTCAGACTTTAAATATCATGAAGTGACTTTTTGTTTTATATCATGAGTTCAGACTTTTAATATCATGAAGTGACTTTTTGTTTTATATCATGAATTCAGACTTTTAATATCATGAAGTGAGTTTTTGTTTTATATCATGAGTTCAGACTTTTAATATCATGAAGTGAGTTTTTGTTTTATATCATGAATTCAGACTTTTAATATCATGAAGTGAGTTTTTGTTTTATATCATGAATTCAGACTTTTAATATCATGAAGTGAGTTTTTGTTTTATATCATGAATTCAGACTTTTAATATCATGATGTGAGTTTTTGTTTTATATCATGAGTTCAGACTTTTAATATCATGAAGTGAGTTTTTGTTTATATCATGAGTTCAGACTTTTAATATCATGAAGTAAGATTTTGTTTTATATCACGAAGTGAGATTTTGGTCTTTTATCATGGAGTCATATTTTGTTTTTTATCATGAAGTCATATTTTGTTTTATATCATGAAGTAAGATTTTGTTTTATATCATGAAGTCATATTTTGTTTTATATCATATGAAGTCATATTTTGTTTTATATCATGAAGTCATATTTTGTTTTTAATCATGAAGTGACATTTTGTTTTTATTTTATCCTAAAGTGAGATTTTCTATTATATCATGAAGTAATATTTTTGTTGTTTTTTTTTTAAACCATGAAGTAAGTTTTTGTTATATATCATGAAGTAATATTTTTTTTTATATCATGAAGTAAGATTTTGGTTTTTTATCATGAAGTAATATTTTTTTTAACATGAAATAACATTTTGGTTTTTTATCATGAAGTAAGACTTTGTTTTTTATCATGAAGTGAGATTTTATTTTTTATCATGAAGTAAGATTTTGTTTTTTTATCATGAAGTAAGATTTTATTTTTTATCATGAAGTGAGATTTCATTTTTTATCATGAAGTGAGATTTTGGTTATTTTTTATAAAGTATTGTTTTGTTTAATTTCATGAAGTGAGATTTTTTTTAATCATGAAGTATTGTTTTGCTTAATATCATGAAGTGAGATTTTGTTTTTTTATCATGAAGTATTGTTTTGTTTTTTATCATGATGTAAGATTTCTTTTTTAAATATCATGAATTGAGGCTTTTTTATATTTCATGAAGTGAGATTTTGTTTTATATCATGAAGTGAGATTTTGTTTTTTATCATGAAGTAATATTTTGTTTTTTATCATGAAGTAAAATTTTGTTATATATCATGAAGTAATATTTTTTTTTATCATGAAATAACATTTTGGTTTTTTATCATGAAATAAGATTTTGTTTTTTATCATGAAGTGAGATTTTGTTTTTTATCATGAAGTGAGATTTTGTTTTTTATCATGAAGTGAGATTTTGGTTATTTTTTATAAAGTATTGTTTTTTTTTTTTTAATGAAGTGAGATTTTTTTTATCATGAAGTATTGTTTTGTTTTTTTATCATGCAGTAAGATTTCTTTTTTTTAATATCATGAAGTAAGTTTTTGTAATTTTTTTAAATATCATGAATTGAGAATTTTTTTTTATTTCACAAGTTGAGATTTTGGTCTTTTATCATGAAGTCATATTTTGTTTTATATCATGAAGT
This sequence comes from Megaustenia siamemsis, assembly GCA_032433765.1. NCBI lineage: Eukaryota > Metazoa > Mollusca > Gastropoda > Stylommatophora > Ariophantidae > Megaustenia > Megaustenia siamemsis. The sequence goes on from JAVIAB010000008.1 coordinate 16,268,581, forward strand.
AAGATTTTGCTTTTTTTATCACGAAGTAATATTTTGTTTTATATCATGAAGTCATATTTTTTTTATATCGCAAAGTAAATTTTTTTTTTTTTATCAAACAAATGTATATTATATTAATGTCACCTTGTTTTTGCTACAAATATAAAGTAAAGTAAAGTACCCCCCGTCACGCCAAGTGGCGTATAGGGAAATATGGTGTTAGTGACCCTATATTTTACAGACCTTCAGCACATGATTTTTGGGGTAATGTGGTCGGTATTACGCCCGTGCTGCTTTTACTTTCCCAGAAAAAATCCGGTACCCATTTAAGGCTGGGTGAACCCGGAGCCGTCGGTTGGGATCGAACCCTACCCCTTGTCCGTAGTAGTCCAGTTCACTAACCACTGAGCTATCGCGGCTCCTACTAATTTTTAGGGAATTAGTAAAACACATCTTCTCAATATTCCTATATGGTGCTGAAACATGGACATTAGACAAGAAAACAGAACAGAGAATTGAAGCCTTTGAAATGTGGATATATAGAAGAATAGGTAGAATTGGATGGAAGGAAAAGAAAACAAATGACAAAGTCTTAAAACAACTAAAAATGAAAAGAGAACTTCTGAACACAATTAGAACAAGACAAATGCGATTCTTAGGCCATGTTAAAAGACACAACAGCCTACTGAAAGTGATCCTGGAGGGGAAAATACAAGGTAAAAGAGGCAGAGGCAGACCAAGATTAACATGGACGAGTAACATCAAAAGATGGACAAATCAACCGATGACAACCTGCACCATCAAAGCAAGAGATAGAGCAAAATGGCGCTCCATGGTAGCCAACCTTCGTTGCGGAGACGGCACTCAATGATGATGAGTAAAACCCAGGTGTCCTCGCCAGGGTACGAACCCCGGCTGTTGCCGTGGTAAGCCAACCGCCTATCGATTGCGCTAACCGGACACTTGCTACAAATATATTTTATGTAAATAAATTAATTATGTTGTACCCATGTTGTGAACACCTGACAAATTGTTTGTGAATATCAAAATTGAAAAATAAATGTTTTTATATAATTAAAGCAGGTTTTGGTGTCTTTTCATTTGTTTCTTCCCAAATGATCATTATTTTGTCACTTCGTATTATTGAGAACGAACATTTAAATAGACTTAACAGCATAAGAACTCAATAAAACATGAAAATCAACAACAAAACAAATATCATGATTGTCGTTATAGAGAAACAGAACATCAATATAACTTTAGACAGCAGACAACTAAAAGTAGTAGAGGAATTTAAATACCTAGGAAGTTTAGTGACAAACGATAATTCACAAACAGCAGAGATAGACTCAAGATGCAACAAAGCTTGTCAAATCAGTGGACAGCTATCATCACTATTGTCCAACACGGAAATAACTCTAGAGGCAAAACGGGCACTCTACAATACAATCTTCTTTTCAGCTTTGTGTTACCAATGTCAGTCCTGGACCCTAGATACAAGAACTGCAAGAACAATAACCACTACTGAGATGAAATGTGTTAGACGAATGACACGAGAGACAAGATGAGAAATGAAGAACTGAGGCAATCGCTAGGAATCTTCTCACCATAGAATACATAAAGGATTTGGTTGGTTATTGGTTATGGAAGGCCCCGGTATCACTGCAAACGAATTAAAATCCATAATTGCTCAACTGCCCGTGCCAGCGTAATCATCCGAATTAATAACTCATCTCCCAAACAAAGAAAGGTAACTGTAGTCCCCATCGTTGCAGTCTCAGCACACGCCAAAAGACATAAAGCATAAGGCGAAACTGCGCAGAAAGTGAACACAGCCAACTGTTCCCTGTCATACGATATCATCATTCATCGTAAACAATTAGAATATCGAAACATGATCAAAACGGATGAGACACACAGCTCACGGTGTGCACAGAGCACTTAACTCAGTAGCTCCTGCAACAAGCCGGACTTGGAATATGAGGAAACTGCAACAAGGAACATTTTTCATGTTCCCGCCGCCTACCCACCGTATACCGGAACAACACATGAGATGGTTTGACCACATGATAAGACAGAAAGATCAATGCACACAAAAGACGAGCCGTCAATAAACGTTGCAAGAACACCAGACTAAAGGGCCAACCCCGAAAAATATGGAATGACGGAGTATTAGAAACACTAGGAAACATAATTGCAGGAAACATAACATCAGGAAACATAACAGCAGGAAGAATGTTTTTGAACCAGTGTCCTTTAGGTCATTGACACTTTATCAATATCAGATTTGTGTTGACATTTTCTATCTATGTTGGTTTGTCTTTGGATCGGATCTAGAGCCAAAAAAAAAAGATGCGATATAGTTGTTGGACTTTGTGATCACACATGGCTAGGAGATAATGTAACGTGAGTCAGCCGTTGATCACTGGGTGTATCGACAGCCCTTTGTTGGACTTTGTGATCACACATGGCTACGAGATACATGTAACGTGGGTCAGCCGTTGATCACTGGGTGTGTCGACAGCCCAAATGTTGTCCCTCTGTTGGTCCTTCCATTGGTGATCGGCTCCGAGATAGTCACAAGGTCCCTGGAACAAGGGAGTCGTGATAGCTCAGTGATTAGTGAACTGGACTACAAAAAGACAAGAGGTAGGGTTCGATCCCAACCGACGACTACCGGGTTCACCCTGCCTTAAATGGGTGCCAGATTTTTTCTGGGAAAGTAAAACTGCACGGCATTTACCCCAAAAATCATGTGCTGAAGGTCTGTAAAATGTATGGTCACTAACACCATATTCCCTATACGCCACTTTTGGTGACGGGGGGCTCTTTTTTCTACCTGAAACAAGGGTTAATCACCATCAAGGGCGTTCTTCTCGAGAATGTATGGAAAAAGACCAAGAAGAAGACCTAGAAGAAGATGGATAGATGCGGTGAAAGAGACATAACAACAAAGGAAAATCACTAATTCAGACAGTTCGAGCAGCTCAAGAACGACACATGATATAAACCATGACACCTTTTAGGTATCAGTGAAAAGAGACAAGAAGAAGAAGAAAGAAGAACAAGGGTTGCTCGTTGACCACGTTATCGACAGCCAAGAACAAAATTACTAATGTTATTATGGATGTTATTGTGAGTGGAAGGGATAATAAAGATAATCCAATAGCCTCGAAGTTGGAGGCTGTTGATTTCTGGATACAGACTAGTCCGAACAATACTTGATAGAAATATATTGAATAAGTAACGAACTGGCTGGTAGCTTGCCAAGATCTTGCTTGCGTTCGCCCGATGACTAAAGGAATACATCACCTCATCATCCGCCCTTAAGAGGACGTTAAGTGGGCGTGTCTGCGTTGTGTTGTAGTTTGCTGTAAAACTGTAAGATTTGCGCCTTTCGGCCTAACACATCCGACTTCAGCATGTTATTTTTGAGTAACGGGTTTTCTTCCCTCATCGATCACTACTCGCTTGGCCAGACTAGACAGGTTAGTCTGTTACAGGAGGTACCACGGAGAGGTGGAGTAGGGTCGGGATGGTTCTGGTTCACCGATCCTGTCGCAAGCCATCAGCTGTGGGTCGCTGGCAACTTTCAGCTGAAGATATTAGAGGCTGTCCCGACCAGTAAAGCTCTCCATAAATTTATTAAACGTTGCATGCTGTGAGTGGCAATATTCTCAATTCAACCACAGTACATATTGTCACTGAGATTCTATTCCTAAAAAACTGCCACTCATTTTATAATCTAATTCCTTTAAAAGCTTCTGTCGCCTATCCGCCATATTGACCGGTATTCTAATGATGACATATACTGCAATCAACACAGAACACACTATTGCGCACATTGTAGAGGATTTCAGATCACATGCACGTAATCCGCTTCACCGGCGAATATTCCAACAGTGGAACTTCCTATCTATACACTTATCTGCATTGGAAAGACAGAATTAACCATCTTTCTGGCAAAAAAAAACGTAACAATAAACGTTGATGAAATCATGACCGCGCCATCTTGAAACCGGAGAGTAATCCTGTCAAAACTCCCATGATTCATCATCATCAAGTTCCGGGCCTGCTGACGTAGAGGATCAGGTCTCTCCACAACCTTCGATCTCGACAGTTATTTATTATTTCTGTTACCAAGACCTTCTTCCAAGTCATTCTCATAAGCTGTCTGCTATCTTTTCTCTTTGCTTCTCTCTATCTCTTCGTCCCTCAATTTTCCCAACACTAAAAAAATATTTAAAGAAACGATTAATGAATGTTAGTTTAAAACTAATCTAACTCAAAACGTCGAAGAAACACCATTTCTGGACGCAGCCAAAGAGAAAGCTTTTCTGATTTGAAAAATTGAATATTTAACTATGAAAATTATTCATACTTCGACTATCAATTTTTCTAATCAAATTTATTGCAGTGCTAAGATGTTTAAAGAGGTATGCGACTCATCGCTCACTGTTCACACCAGGATTACTGAACCATAGTTTATCACTATACAAGTTAACAGATCAAATCAAAGAAGCACAGGAAACAAACTAACCAGTCTGGGCAAGCGATAAGAGATGGAAGAAACATCGACACCCAAACATGTAGTTACGAAGTCGGATGTACTGGGCTGTCAGACATCGATATCACAAATTGCTGCTAATCGCATACGACGCTTTTGTGGCTAACACACGCCCTGTCAAGAGCAGGTAACAAAGTAGAGTCGGAAATTAAAGGTTGAAGGAAAAGAAAGAGAAGGAGATGAAATATGAAGAAAAATACTCAACAGAAGAATAATTTACCAGCTCTTAAATGGAAAACAACTAAAGTATCGATGATAAGTGTCGTGAATGTAGTAATCCGTCAAGATGGAGACATCTTACGAGATATTGTAACTCAGATGGCACGTTCTTGTGTTGTAATACTCTTCCCCATAGGGAGCCGCGATAGCCCAGTGGTTAGTGAACTGGACTACAAAGGACAAGAGGTAGGGTTCGATCCCAACCGACGGCTTCCGGGTTCACCGAGCCTTAAATAGGTACGGAATTTTTTTCTGGGAAAGTAAAGCGGCGCGGGCGTAATACCGACCACATTACCCCAAAAGTTATGTGCTGAAGGTCTGTAAAATTTATGGTCACTAACATCATATTCCCTATACGCCACTTGACGTGACGGGGGTACTTTTTTTGTTTACTCTTCCACATATGTAATTATCGGCGTTTTGTCGCTGGCGTGGGAGACGAGGCTGCTAGAATTAATAGAAATGAGCAATGTTGTGTGTAGTCTTCTCTCTCTCTGCGTTCAGGACTCAATCAGAGTAAGGATTCCAGACTCTCATATGAGGTCAGCTGTCAGGCTAAGTGTGTTGATCGCCCCCACAGACAGAACATCATTATTAGAGTCTGTCAGATCCACTCTGACTGAACACCCGTTAATACGTTGCACTGTGTTCTGCGCCAGTGGCCCAGTGCATCCGATTTCAGCCAGCATTTTATTCGGGTTTGCTTTCCCTAGCCTTTGATTGTCCCCAATCTTCCTGCAAGGCAGCAGATGATCTTTTCTGTAGGGGGATTCTGCCCTTAGATGGTAGGCCCTCCCAGGTTTACGAGCACCATCTGCCCGAGTCACTAGAGATGACTAACACAGACACACAAAGATGTGAGATGTGACTAACACAGACATACACACACAAAGATGTGACTAACACATACATGCACACACAAAGATATGAGATATGACTAATACAGACATGCACACAACGATACGAGGCATGACTAACACTGACACACATCAAGATATATGACACATGACTAACATAAACATGCACATAAAGATATGAGATATAACTGACATTGACATGCACACACAAAGATATGACACATGCCTAACATAGACTGATGTCTACTGATGTTGTAGTATGATTTATGCGAGGTACTAGTGGACCCTGATTACATTTGTTCAGTTTGCTGAGTGGCAGTGTTCGCTAGCGTTTGGCCTTTCGTGGCAAGGCGCAGTGCCACTGAGTACGGGTTCGATCCTGCTTTGGTCCATATATTTTTTTCTGTTGATTATTTGTCAATTTTTTCGAGTGCTGTAAACATACTTCTTCCTCTGAATTGATTCGCTGATTATCGCCTCGGAAGTTTCCCTCTATAATAATATTCATTTATTATTATTTGTCTCCTTACATTTGTATACTTGGATGTACTAATGTACTGTAGCAAAAAATACAAATTGTGCTAAGATGTTTCAGACTTTTGGCAAAATGTCCATTTGGCTGTCACTGGATGAGAGGAAAGTGATAAAGTGGCATGATAAATGATAAAGCGTGGCCAGGTATTGCCAGGTTTTTACAAATAGTCAGCCAAAACAAATAATAAATAAACAATAAAAACTTAATTTCAAGCCAAAGGAATTTTAATTTGAATACACAAAGTATATGTTAGTTTCTTTACGTAATAAAAATATGTCGTCATAAAATATTATTGGCATGCAGGGACAATTATAAAACAGGTTTCACTTTGTTGCACGGCAAGTAACATGCAATCGTTGGCTAATTGAGATTAATAAGTAACTGTTTTTTTTATATTTTATTTTGAGTGGAATCAATTTCAACTGTATTAGCCATCAGCCAAGTTCGGTTCTGTTAAAGTATTAGTTTCGCACAACGTTTCTTTCTGTCATTTTTTAGAGCATTGTTTTTTTAAAATAGGATTTCTTTGATTAATTTTAATAGTTTTTGTGTTGTACTTGATGAAGACATTTTTTTTCCAAAAGTCGCAGTTTGTCTTGTCTTTCTATTTGTTTAGCTGCTCCTTACGGTTTTATTTTATCTGTTAAGCATTTTGATTTTGATTGCTTGCTCCTCATATGAGCTAAATTGGAATTATTTAAGCTTTCACAAACAAATTTAATTATCCTGATTTTGTTATATTGAATAAAGGTTATCAAATGCTGACCTACAAGCAAATATAAGCAGATATTAAAAAAATATAAGCAGATATAAGCAAATATAAGCGGATATAAGCAAATATAAGCGGATATAAGCAAATATAAGCAGATATAAGCAAATATAAGCAAATATAAGCAGATATAAGCAAATATAAGCAAATGTAAACAAATATAAGCAAATATAAAAACAAATATATGGATATATAAGCAAATATCTGGGTGACAAACTAAGGTTTTTAAAAATATTATAATAATACATTAAAATTTAATTTTAAAAATTATTGACTTAAATATACTCTCAACAGGTGATGATAACAAGTGCTAACAGAATTATAGCAAAAACGTTTAAAAATATAATCAATATTTAAAAAAAAACTAGTCTGAATGAAAGTTATGACAGGAAATAAAGAGTTCCTTAGAAATGTCCATAAAAATGAGAATTAAAGTAGGGAGCAAAGGGTGTAACGGACACTCCTACAAAGTATGATGACAGCTTTACAGAAAAGGAAAAAAGCAAAACAAAAACAAGACATTAATTTATTTATGTTGGCCGAAACGTCATGATTTTATAACACTCCACCACTTGCTTCTTGTTGTCAGCTTTACCGCAGACAAACAATTATTTTACTATTCCCCATAATTAAAATAACTTTGAGTAAGCATTACAGATCATTACAACACCAAGTGCTCCAACAACTAGAAAATACAATAAATATAGAAAATCATCGGAAACAGGTAAAGGATATATGGAAAGAGACATGCGAAGAAACGTTGGGAAAAGAAAACGCCAGAATAAGGTATGGATGACAGCAGAGACCTTGGATAAAATTAAAGAAAGAAAGAACAAGAAAGCAGACATAAATAAAAGGAAACGAGAAGTAATACAGCCAAAACACAGGAAGCTTACATAGAGGTGAACAAAGAAGTGAGAAGATGCATTAAAAGGGATAGTAGTAGCCTCCGTCAGTCATAGTTGACTATGGATTTTTCAGCGCCCCTAGAAATGTTATTTTTTCCTTTCTTTTCTTTCGTCGTGTATTATCTTTCTCCATGAATCTGTCTGCTTCTTGTTTGAGGTGAACCTTTAGAGCGTGTTTCCAGAGATTGCGGTCTGCAGCTATGTCTTCCCATGCTGCAGGGTTTATGTTCAGAGTCTTCATGTCGCGTTTACACACATCTACAAATCGATGTTTTGGGCGCCCCCTAGTTTACCCCTTTTACCATATGCCAGTTGTCCATAGAGTATATCTTTTGGTACGCGGCCATCTTTCATACGGTGTACATGGCCAAGCCAGCGTAACCTACGTTGTTTGAGCAGCGTGTAGATATTCGGTAGGCCTGTGCAAGTCATGACCTCAACGTTTGTCACTTTATCCTTCCAGGTGATACCAAGAATACGGCGTAGACATCGCATATGGAATGCATTTAGCCTCCTCTCCTGCTTTACATAGGTTGTCCAAGATTCGCTGTTATACAGGAGGATATTAATTATGCAGGCACTGTACACTGCGGCTTTTGTTGTAATTGTCAGTTTGTTATTTTGCCAGACACGCCTCCAAAATGGCGATTCTGGAGTGTCCTCTCCAGGGCGCGAGCTTGAGCAGAAAAAGAAAGAGACAAGTTGTTGCCCATGCAACATGTTTCTTCACTCCACGCAGCCGAGCCCATGCAACATGTTTCTTCACTCCACGCAGCCGAGCCCATGCAACATGTTTCTTCACTCCACGCAGCCGAGCCCATGCAGCATGTTTCTTCACTCCACGCAGCCGAGCCCATGCAGCATGTTTCTTCACTCCACGCAGCCGAGCCCATGCAACATGTTTCTTCACTCCACGCAGCCGAGCCCATGCAACATGTTTCTTCACTCCACGCAGCCGAGCCCATGCAACATGTTTCTTCACTCCACGCAGCCGAGCCCATGCAGCATGTTTCTTCACTCCACGCAGCCGAGCCCATGCAACATGTTTCTTCACTCCACGCAGCCGAGCCCATGCAACATGTTTCTTCACTCCACGCAGCCGAGCCCATGCAACATGTTTCTTCACTCCACGCAGCCGAGCCCATGCAGCATGTTTCTTCACTCCACGCGGCCGAGCCCATGCAGCATGTTTCTTCACTCCACGCAGCCGAGCCCATGCAGCATGTTTCTTCACTCCACGCAGCCGAGCCCATGCAGCATGTTTCTTCACTCCACGCAGCCGAGCCCATGCAACATGTTTCTTCACTCCACGCAGCCGAGCCCATGCAGCATGTTTCTTCACTCCACGCAGCCGAGCCCATGCAGCATGTTTCTTCACTCCACGCAGCCGAGCCCATGCAGCATGTTTCTTCACTCCACGCAGCCGAGCCCATGCAACATGTTTCTTCACTCCACGCAGCCGAGCCCATGCAGCATGTTTCTTCACTCCACGCAGCCGAGCCCATGCAGCATGTTTCTTCACTCCACGCAGCCGAGCCCATGCAGCATGTTTCTTCACTCCACGCAGCCGAGCCCATGCAACATGTTTCTTCACTCCACGCAGCCGAGCTCATGCAACATGTTTCTTCACTCCACGCAGCCGAGCCCATGCAGCATGTTTCTTCACTCCACGCAGCCGAGCCCATGCAACATGTTTCTTCACTCCACGCAGCCGAGCCCATGCAGCATGTTTCTTCACTCCACCCAGCCGAGCCCATGCAACATGTTTCTTCACTCCACGCAGCCGAACGGTCCAAAGGTCTAGCATGACAAGAATAGTTAAAAAAGGGATAAGAGGAAATATATAGATGCACTAGCTAAAGAGGCAGAAGAAGCAGCGAATAAAGGGAATATGAAAGAACTGTAGAACAGCACAAAGAAATTAAGTGGAATATACAAACAGATCAATGCCTTTATTAAATATAAGAAAGGAAATCTGCTTAGTAATATAAGGGAATAAATGGTGAGATGGAAAGAGCATTTTGAAGAACTTTTGAATAGACTCGGCTCAAATAATCCTCCAGATATACTACCAGCAGAAGAAGAGTTACACGTTAACTGTGGAAAACAAAGCAAAGAAGAAATAATGAAAGCCATCAAACTATTAAAAGATGGTAAAGCCACAGGACCAGATGAAATTCCTTCGGAAGCCATCAAAGCAGATATTAACACCTGTACCAAGATGTTACATAATCTATTACATAAAATTTGGGAGAGGGAAGAAATACCTAAAGATTGGAAAGAAGGTTATATGATCAAACTACCAAAGAAAGGAAGTTTACAGGAGTGCATAAATTATAGAGGAATTATGCTACTATCAGTGCCAGGAAAAATATTAAGCAGAATCATTCTGGAGAGACTAAAAGAGGTCACAGAGAAACATTTGAGAGATGAACAAGCAGGTTTTAGGAAGACCAGATAATGTGCTGATCAAATAACTACTATACGTATAATAGTTGAACAAAGTTTAGAACTACAGTCCCCACTTTATAATGGATTCATAAATTACGAAAATGCATTTGATAGTTTAGACAGAGGCATGATTTGGAAGTTGCTGAGTCATTACAGAATCCCCATAAAGTTTATTAACCTGATAAAACAATGTATGAAGGAATGAAATGTAGTGTGGTGCATGAAGGACAGCTTACAGAAGCATTTGAAATAAGAACAGGAGTGAGGCAGGGATGCCTCCTGTCTCCATTTCTCTTTCTACTGGCCATATATTGGATTATGAAAATAACTCAAAACAACAGAAATGGTATCCAGTGGTCACTGACCAAACAACTTGATGATTTAGACTTTGCTGATGACATAGCTCTCCTATCACACAGCCATCAACAGATGTAGGATAAAATGAGTATATTAGATGAGAGATCACAACAGCTAGAACTAAAGATTAATAGAGATAAGACCAACATTATGAGATACAGACCTTCATTAATGGATGCTTATGCAGAATAAAAAGATGGAAATTGCAGGACAAAATCACTAACATAGAATTATGGAAATGTAGCAGTCAAATACCAGTGGATAAAGAGATACAACGAAGACGATGGCGCTGGATAGGACACACACTACGGAAGCCAACTGAGAGTATTGCACAATAGGCCGTTTTTGGTATCCCCAGGGGAAAAGACAAAGAGGAGGACTTGGAAATTCTTGGAGAAGGCAGACAGAAGCATAGATGAAGACGATGGGGAAGACATGGAATAATCTTAAAAGAATTTCAAGAAACAGAACGACCTGGAAAGTGTTTGTGAAGACCTATGCTCCACAGGGAGCTGAAAGTGTTTGTGGAAGACCTATGCTCCACAGGGAGCTGAAAGTGTTTGTGGAAGACCTATGCTCCACAGGGAGCTGAAAGTGTTTGTGGAAGACATATGCTCCACAGGGAGCTGAAAGTGTTTGTGGAAGACCTATGCTCCACAGAGAGCTGAAAGTGTTTGTGGAAGACCTATGCTCCACAGGGAGCTGAAAGTGTTTGTGGAAGACCTATGCTCCACAGGGAGCTGAAAGGTAGAGAAAAAATGAATGTGTAGTTAAACATTTTTTTCCTTTCTGTTATAGCCTTTTCTTATTTTCTCCTTTCATTAATTCTAATTTATTGTAAATAATTCTTCTAATTGTATATAAATATCAGAAAGAAATATAATAATAATAATAATATAAAAAGAAATAATAAAATAAGTATTTAATGGAATTTATTCGAAAAAAAAAACTTCTACTTTCTATATAAAAAAAACCCAACTCTTTTATTAAGCATAAGTAATAGATACATGGACGAGTAACATCAAAATATGGACAAATCAGCCTATGACAACCTGCACTATCAAAGCAAGAGACACATCGGAATGGCGCTCCATGGTAGCCAACCTTCGTTGCGGAGAAGGCACTTGATGATGACGATTAATAGTTATTATATTTCCATGAAGTCTTAGAGAAAGGTTATTTATTTGGTGGCAGGTCTGGTGCCCCCATGGGTAATGCAGTCATCCCAGTCAGGCCAGAAGAGCTTCTTCATTCTTAAGCAATAACTGTAGAGAGTGGGAAACTTTTCTGGGGATGAAGAAAGTGGTAAATGTTAGTGAGTGGGAAACTTTTCTGGGGATGAAGAAAGTGGTAAATGTTAGAGAGTGGGAAACTTTTCTGGGGATGTACAAAGTGGTAAATGTTAGAGAGTTGGAAACTTTTCTGGGGATGGACAAAGTGGTAAATGTTAGAGAGTGGGAAACTTTTCTGGGGATGAAGAAAGTGGTAAATGTTAGAGAGTGGGAAACTTTTCTGGGGATGTACAAAGTGGAAAATGTTAGAGAGTGGGAAACTTTTCTGGGGATGGACAAAGTGGTAAATGTTAGAGAGTGGGAAACTTTTCTGGGGATGTACAAAGTGGTAAATGTTAGAGAGTGGGAAACTTTTCTGGGGGATGGACAAAGTGGTAAATGTTAGAGAGTGGGAAACTTTTCTGGGGATGTACAAAGTGGTAAATGGTATTTCAGTGGAAAACTTTTCTGGGGATGTACAAAGTGGTAAATGGTATTTCAGTGGGAAATCTTTCTGGAAATGTACAAATTGGTAAATGTTAGAGAGTGGGAAACTTTTCTGGGGATGTACAAAGTGATAAATGTTAGAGAGTGGAAAACTTTTCTGGGGATGTACAAAGTGGTAAATGTTAGAGAGTGGGAAAGTTTTCTAGAAATGTAAAAAGTGGTAAATATTAGAGAGTGGGAATCTATTCTTGTGATGTGCAAAGTGGTAAATATTAGAGCGTGCAGTGGTAAACTTTTCTGGGGATGAATAAAGTGGTAAATGTTAGTGGGTTTGAAACTTTTCTGGGGATGTACAAAGTGGTAAATGTTAGAGAGTGGGAAAATTTTCTGGGGATGTACAAAGTGGTAAATGTTAGAGGGTAGGAAGCTTTTCTGTGGATGTACAAAGAGGTAAATATTAGAGAGTGGGAAACTTTTCTGGGGATTTACAAAGTGGTAACTGTTAGAGAGTGGGAAACTTTTCTGGGGATGTACAAAGTGGTAAATATTAGAGAGTGGGAAACTTTTCTGGGGATGTACAAAGTGGTAAATGTTAGAGAGTGGGGAAACTTTTCTGGGGATGTACAAAGTGGTAAATATTAGAGAGTGGGAAACTTTTCTGGGGATGTACAAAGTGGTAAATATGAGAGCGTGCAGTGGTAAACTTTTCTGGGGATTTACAAAGTGGTAAATGATAGAGAGTGGACAATTTTTTTCTGGGGATTTACAAAGTGGTAAATGTTAGAGAGCGAGAAACTTTTCTGGGATTTACAAAGTGGTAAATCATAGAGAGTGGGAAACCTTTCTGGGGATGAACAAAGTGGTAAATATGAGAGCGTGCAGTGGTAAACTTTTCTGGGGATGTAGAAAGAGGTAAATAATAGAGCGTACACCAGTAAATATTAGAGCGTAAATCTTCTCTGCATTGTTTTAATGATATTACTCAACTCCATACATCTTACAGTATCTGGAATGAAAGCAATCCGATACATTAGCTAAGAGAGGGTCCAGACAAACACAGTCACACAACACCTCGTTAAACAGAGACAAACAAATAATAAACTACAAGAGTCGCAAAGAGTGGCTGAATGAATGGGACATAGAACAAAAATGCGAAAGATACATGCCGAGGCGAAGACGCGCCTCCCAGCACCAGAGCTGGAAGTTGTCAGCGACCCACAGCTGATGGCTTGCGCCAGGATCGGTGAACCAGAACCATCCAGACCCTGCTCCACCTCTCCGCGTTGGCTCCAGTAACAGACTAACCTGTCTAGTCTGGCCAAGCGTCCAGGAATCGAAGAGGGAAGACAACCCGGTACTCAAAAATGTCGTGCTGAAGTCGGATGTGTTGGGCTGAAAGGCGCAAATATCACAGTTATACTGGAAACCACAACACAACGCAGACACGTCCACTACGTTCTTGTAAGGGTGGATGATGAAGAGGAATATTCTTGTCTACCATGATACTCTAAAATACTTTAGTCATCGGGCGAGCGCAACCAACCAACCAAACAACTAACCAACCAATCAACCAATCAACCAACCAACCAAATACATGCCAAGGCCAAAACTCCATGATAACTTTAACAACCTAAAAAGTAGAGACTAAATTAGCATTTTCTGACTGGTCATGTACAACTGAATCATAAATAGAATACAAGAAAATCAAACTCCAGCATGTCCATTCTGTCAACACCGACATGACTGCCCAAAGCTGACCGACATCAGTACAACTCTACTTCCTCGAAGACCTGATATATGGAACATCTTGCACGAAACTACAAGGGAACAGAGAAATACCTACAGATATCATTACATGGCGTTGAGTTTAAGGGCGTCCGCTCACAGACCATGTGACTCATAGCTGATTGCCTGTACCATATTCTCTCTCTCTCTCTTTCTCTCTCTTTCTCTCTCTTTCTCTCTCTCTCTGCGATCAGGACTCAATCAGAGTAAGGATTCCAGACTCCCACATGAAGTCAGCTGTCAGGTTAAGTGTGTTGATCGCCCCCACAGACAGAACATCCCAATTAGAGTCTGCCAGATCCACTCTGATTAAACACCCGTTAAAACGTTGCACTGTGTTTTGCGCCAGTGGCCCAGTGCATCCGATTTCAGCCAGCATTTTATTCAAGTTTGCTTTCCTTAGTCTTTGATTGTCCCCAGTCTTCCTGCAAGGCAGCAGCTTGTCTTTTCTGTAGGGGGATTCTGCCCTTAGATGGTCGGCCCTCCCAGGTTTACGAGCACCATCTGCCCGAGTCACTAGAGGTGACTAACACAGACATGCACACACAAAGATATGAGATGTGATCAACACAGACATGCACACAGCGATACGAGCGATACCAGATTCAGGGAACCACAATTGATTTATATACTATTCTATTACTGCATAGAAGAGGAAAGTTGGAATACTTGGTTACAACTGGCAAAATAAAAGGAAAGAGAGATCGCGGGCGACAAAAAGAGAAAATACCGGATAGCTTGGTGTCATGGCATGGAAAACAGTCAACAACAGAATTGACACGATGCACTGTAGATAGAAGATTGTGGAGGGACATGATCACCTACGCCAACCGGTATGGCACATGATGATGATTACTGCATAATACGATATTCCTATTGCTTACGATGAATGATGATGTGGTATGACAGGGAACAGATGGCTGTGTTTACTTTCTGTGTGGTTTCGCCTTATGTCATTTGGCGTGTGTTGAGACTGCTATGATGGGGACTGCAGCTATCTTTCTTTATTTGGGAGATGAGATATTAATTCGGATGATTCCACTGGCACGGGCGGTTGAGCAATTATGGATTTTAATTCGTTTGCAGTGATACCGGGACCTTCCATAACTATAACCATACTTCATAATGGGCTTCGAAACAGACACACCAGCCAGGTTAAGTATCAAATGACAGAGGAGAGAGATAACTTGAACTTTGTATCATCTTCAGCATTCTATGGAATATAAAAAAAATAAGCAAAACAAGAAAAATGAGTTGCATATTTAAAAGCGAAAAAATGAAACCAATTGCCACACCAATTCAGATGAATACTGTGGGCCAGGTTTGGGGCACTCTAAGAATGTTGGTCTTAGACTGTACAACGTATCTTTCCGGTGAGAAACTTTGCTCTGTATAAACAAAGTGGTAAATGTTTGAGCGTGCAGTGGGAGACTTTTCTGGACTTGTAGCAGAGATAGAAGATAGAAACGTTAAATTGTATCATAATTATATCATCATCATCATCATCATCATCATCATCATCATCATCATCATCATCATCATCATCATCAAGTGTCGTGCCTGTTGGCGTAGGTGATCATGTCTCTCCACAACTTTAGATCTCAACAGTTATTTATCATTTCTGTTGTTGACCTTCTGCCAAGCCATTCCCTTAAAAGCTGTCTTCTATTTTCTCCTTGATTCCCTCTATCTCTTCGTCCCTCGATTTTTCCAGTTGTTACAGTTTACTCCGGCTGTTCTCTTCTCATTACACGGCCATGAAATGATGATTATTTCTTCCTAATATTGGATATTAGCTCTCTTTTTGCTTTGACCTCTTTCAGAACGTTTTCATTACTCTTCTTACTTGTCGTCCATGTATAATATACCGGATGTTATAATCGTGAACTGCTGCGTCTGTCAACTATTTAGTTCTATTTTTCAGCGCAGGATTTTTTTTACCCCAATCACTGTACTAATATAAGTCACCACAAAAGTAAAAAAGTACCCCGGTCACGCCAAGTGGCGTATAGGTAACATGGTGTTAGTGACCATACATTTTACAGACCTTCGGCACATGATTTTTGGGGTAATGTGGTCGGTATTACGCCCGTGCCGCTTTATTTTCCAAGAAAAAAACCCGATACCCATTAAAGGCTGGGTGAACTCGGAAGCCGTCGGTTGGGATCGAACCCTACCTCTTGTCCTTTGTAGTCCATTTCATAAGTCACTATGCTATAGTCTAATACATGCTGGATACTTCCAGTTGATTCCGCCTGAGGGTCGACTCAGCCTCTGAAAATCGGTACTTGAAATTATTTCTTTGAAAGTAAGACGGCCTAGTTTAATACTTACCACCTCAGGCTATCAACATAATTAACAATATGGCAGAAAGAACAACAAGGGTCAATTTATCTATTTTTTCTTTACGCACACCAATCAGACAATAATGATGCAGTTATTAAAAATGAGGTTTTATTATCAATTAGCTTAATTGGCATAGTACCCTGGATTAGATGTTTGCAGATATCATCATCAACATGCCAGATATACTGTGAGATCAATCCAAACATTGAGCAGTCAGTTTCGCACGGTTCCTGCCCCATAATAAATGGTTTTTCTCCTGAGAATAGAAATGATAGATCTAGTTATTAAAACCATAGAATTGTTTAACAAACAGAGAAACAATAGAACAGGAAAAACACTATAGAGTAAATGATGTGGGTGCAGCTTTAAAGCAATATCAAAACATACAGAGAAAACAAAAATAATGGTTTGCGCACATGTAAAGAATGCGAGCCGCGATAGCTCAGTGGTTAGTGAAATGGATTACAAATGACAAGAGGTAGGGTGCGAATCCAACCGACTGCTCCGGTTCACCCAGCCTTTAATGGGTACCGGATTTTTTTCTGGGAAAGTAAAGCGGCATGGGCGTAATACCGACCACATTACCCGAAAAATCATGTGCCGAGGGTCTGTAAAATTTATGGTCACTAACACCATATTCCCTATACGCCACTTGGCGTGACGGGGGTACTTTACTACTTTATATATATATATGTATATATTTCTCTTCACTATTAGCTTCACTGCAGCTTCGCATTTTGATGTATTTATGTGCATTTCTTTGCATTGGCCTTACTACTGGTGCATTAGGTTGGGGTAGTGTAGCAACAGGGGATCCACTGGCTCCAAATGGTAGCTGCAACTTATTCAGATTGGCTCGTGCAAAAAGTTTAATATTTGTAGGATTCATTGACATATACATGTCTTTTTCTGAGTTGGAAAATCATACTTGGGTTTCTTCTTGTCACTTGTTTGATTAAATAGCAAATGATACAGAGAAACTCTCATTGTCTTCTCTTGTTCTCATCTTTCATCTTTCAGCAACTGAAGTGCTGCATCAGTAGAACACTGAATGTAACAAGAAGGTACAAAACTTATGAATGAAGATATTACCACCAAATACTGAATTTGATCTAGAAAAGAAACAAAATAACAAGTGGTTTGGAAGTGCTAGTACAACATGTTGACTGTCAAATAATATACTGATACAAGCACCGACTGGAACATTAAAATAAACTGGCTTATAAACACAATTCTGCAAAGAAAATTAAAATACTATGGTCACTCAAAAACACAACTGGGTGGAAAGAACAATATTGAAAGGCATGGTTCTTGTCGACGCATCAGGGGCTGACCAAGAAAATGATTTCAAGACATCAAGGAGACCTTGAACATGACAACAGAAGAAGTGGGAGATCTGGCTAGAGACAGAGATTCTTTCAGACGAGCAGTGGAGAATGTACCGTTCCGTGGGAGATCTGACTAGAGACAGAGATGCTTCCAGAAGGGCTGTGGTGAATGTAACATTCTGTAGGAGATCTGGTTAGAGACAGAGATTCTTTCAGACCGGCTGTGGTGAATGCAACATTCTGTAGCAGATCTGATTAGAGACTGAGATTCTTTCAGACCGGCTGTGGTGAATGCAACGTTCGGCAAATGACATGTAACGTGATTACGAGCAAGCACTAGCAATAGATACAACAAGAAAGGAGATAAAAACAAGGATTAGTGAAATTAGTATAAGATCAAACAAGACACCAGTTATTATGTGCCAAGCTAGACACACAACAGATTACCCCTGAGCCTGTAAGACAAATCAGGAAAGTGAACAGAGCAAACACACAACAATTGAATGACACTCCACAGACAAGGAGCCGCGATAGCTCAGTAAACTGGACTACTAAGAACAAGAGGTCGGGTTCGATCCTGATAGACGGCTTCCAGGTTCACCCAGCCTTAAATGGGTACCGGATTTTTTTCTATGAAAGTAAATCGGCATGGGCGTAATACTGATCACATCCCCCCAAAAATCATGTTACGAAGGTCTATAAAAATTATGGCCATTAACACCATATTTCCTATGCGCCACTTGACGTGACGGGGCTCTTTACATTTTATTTTCTGCACAGGCAGAGTTTTATAATCTTAGTTGTGATTCTTGTGTCTGCTGAAGTTGAATTGGAAGGCAAATAAACTGGGGGTCTTTCATATAACTCACATGATCAGATTTTACTTTAACTCTTTCAGTACGGAAGGTTGGTATCAATGCAACGGAAGAGATTTCTGAGACAAAATTTGTCATCGTTTTAATTATCGATGTAAAAAGTAAGTAAAGTACCCCCGTCACGCCAAGTGGCGTATAGGGAATATGGTGTTAGTAACCATACATTTTACGGACCTTCGGCACATGATTTTTGAGGTAATGTGGTCGGTATTACACCCGTGCCGCTTTACTTTCCCAGACAAAAATCCGGTACCCATTAAAGGCTGGGTGAACCGGTGCTGTCCGTTGGGATCGAACCCTACCTCTTGTCCTTTGTAGCCCAGTTCACTAACCACTGAGCTATCGCGGCTCCCGATGATGATGATGATCATAAACAACCTTCCTGGGAAGGCCTAGCTGTTACATTCATAATAGAGATCTGGAGAGCATAATAGAGATCTGGAGAGCATAATAGAGATCTGGAGAGCATAATAGAGATCTGGAGAGCATAATAGAGATTTGGAGAGCATAATAGAGATCTGGAGAGCATAATAGAGATCTGGAGAGCATAATAGAGATCTGGAGAGCACAATAGAGAGCTGGAGAGCATAATAGAGATCTGGAGAGCACAATAGAGATCTAGAGCAGAGGTATATTTTCCAGCTTTGTAATTTATAAACTCAGCTGCAGACAATCAATCAATCAGGACTGACTATCCAACCAACCAACCATCCAACCAGCCAGTCAACCTACCAACCAACCATCCAGTTAACCTACCGACAAACCAAGAGGTCAACTAACCAAACAACAGGTCAGTGATTCAACCAAACAGTCAGTCAATCAAAACACTAACCAGCCAGTCAACTAACCAACCAATCAACCAACCGGCCAACCAGTCAACCAACTAACCAACCAGCCAGTCAATCAACCAACCAGCCAGTCAGCCATTCAACCATCCAGCTAGTCAACCAACCAACCAGCCAGCCAGTTAACCAACCAACCAGCTAGTCAACCAACCAGCCAGCCAGTCAACCAACCAACCAGCTAGTCAACCAACCAGCCAGTCAACCAACCAGTTACCCAACCAACCAGCCAGTCAGCTATCTGACCAACCAGCAAACAAACCAACCAGTCAACCAACCAACCATCCAGCAAACTAACCCACCAACATATGAAACACTTACCTAGGTAATCTGACAAGACCTCAAGATCAGTCATCATTATGTGTTTGACCTCTTCCGTGGTGTGCCTGCCTATTCCCTGACCTTTCAACCCCTTGAGTATGTTCCTTTTGATTAGCCATTTGACGTATTTCAGTTCAGGAAGTCCAAGGGAAACCATCTTCAATTCCTTGTCATATACCCACCGGAAGTAGACAAAAGGCCTGGAGATTCAGATGTAATGTAATACTTCAAGGAGTTAATAATTGATTTCCATTTTATGAGGATATGAAGTGCCCCATTCAATACAACGGCATCACTTCACATTCCTTCAACATACGCAGTAGTGTCAAGCAGGGATGTGTTCTTGCATAGACATATTTGGAATCGCTTTTGCTGTTCTATTAAGACATGCATTCTTAAATTAAAAACGAAGGAGTCTATCTTCTTACTAGACCTGATGATCGGTTGTTCAATCTCGCAAGACTAAAGATAAGGTTCACAATCAGACATATCATTGTTAGAGACCTGCCTTTTGCTGACGACTCTGCACTTGTCAGGCAGTCAGGAAGAACTCCGGAGCATGGTACATGGCTTCGGTCTAACAATAAGTTTACAGAAAACTAACATACTCGGTCAGGACGTCGAAGTAACACCTGCAATCTCTATCGACAACTACAAACGATGTCGTGCAGAACTATAGCTACCTGGGCCCACATCATCAACGACAAATTATCTTAAAATACTGAAATTGACACCCGCATTGATAATGCTGCTACCACCTTCGCTCGTCGCTGTAGGCGTGTTTGGCAAAAAAGGAAACAGACAATTAAAACAAAGGCCGCAGTTTACAATGCCTGCATCATTAGTATCGGCGTGTATGGCAGTGAATCGTGGACAATTTATGCAAAGCAAAAGAAAAGGCTTCATGCTTGCGATGTCTGTCTTTTTATTAGCAAGAATTTAACCTCTTAAAAGGAATATTCCTCCCTCCCCCTCTATTTATCAAATGATTAATCTTGCTTGTCTTGCCTTGTCTGTCTATCTATATGTCTAACTACTTAAATACAATACAATACAATACAATACAATACAATACAATACAATACAATACAATACAATACAATACAATACAATACAATACAATACAATACAATACAATACAAATCAACACACCATAATATAACATAACATCACATATCATCACAGCACATCGCATATCATATCATATCATACCATATCATATCATCTCATATCATATCATATCATATCATATCATATCATATCATATCATATCATATCATATCATATCATATCATATCATATCATATCATATCATATCATATCATATCATATCATATCATATCATATCATATCACATCATATATCATATCATATCATATCATATCATATCATATCATATCATATCATATCATCATCATATCATATATCATATATGATATCAAATCATATCATATCATATCATATCATATCATATCATATCATATCATATCATATCATATCATATCATATCACATCACATCATATCATATCATATCATATCATATCATATCATATCATATCATATCATATCATATAGTTAGTATAACATAGTTTTATACAATATAGTGCAATACAGTATAGTATAGTATAGTATAGTATAGTATAGTATAGTATAGTATAGTATAGTATAGTATAGTATAGTATAGTATAGTATATATAGTATAGTATAGTATAGTATAGTATAGTATAGTATAGTATAGTATAGTATAGTATAGTATAGTATAGTATAGTATAGTATAGTATAGTATAGTATAGTATAGTATAGTTTAGTATAGTATAGTAAAGTATAGTATAGTATAGTATAGTATAGTATAGTATAGTATAGTATAGTATAGTATAGTATAGTATAGTATAGTATAGTATAGTATAGTATAGTATAGTATAGTATAGTATAGTATAGTATAGTATAGATTAGTATAGTATAGTGTAGTTTAGTGTAGTATAGTGTAGTATAGTGTAGTATAGTGTAGTACAGTGTAGTAGTACAGTATAGTACAGTATAGTACAGTATAGTACAGTATAGTACAGTATAGTATAGTATAGTATAGTATAGTATAGTATAGTATAGTATAGTATAGTATAGTATAGTATAGTATAGTATAGTATAGTATAGTATAGTATAGTATAGTATAGTATTGTATTGTATAGTATAGTATAGTATAGTATAGTATAGTATAGTATAGTATAGTATTGTATTGTATAGTATAGTATAGTATAGTATAGTATAGTATAGTATAGTATAGTATAGTATAGTATAGTATAGTATAGTATAGTATAGTATAGTATAGATTAGTATAGTATAGTGTAGTTTAGTGTAGTATAGTGTAGTATAGTGTAGTATAGTGTAGTACAGTGTAGTAGTACAGTATAGTACAGTATAGTACAGTATATTACAGTATAGTACAGTATAGTACAGTATAGTATAGTATAGTATAGTATAGTATAGTATAGTATAGTATAGTATAGTATAGTATAGTATAGTATAGTATAGTATAGTATAGTATAGTATAGTATAGTATAGTATAGTATAGTATTGTATTGTATATTGTATAGTATAGTATAGTATAGTATAGTATAGTATAGTTTAGTATAGTATAGTATAGTATAGTATAGTATAGTATAGTATAGTATAGTATAGTATAGTATAGTATAGTATAGTATAGTATAGTATAGTATAGTATAGTATAGTATAGTATAGTATAGTATAGTATAGTATAGTATAGTATAGTATAGATGTATAGTATAGTGTAGTTTAGTGTAGTATAGTGTAGTATAGTGTAGTATAGTGTAGTACAGTGTAGTAGTACAGTATAGTACAGTATAGTACAGTATAGTACAGTATAGTACAGTATAGTATAGTATAGTATAATATAGTATAGTATAGTATAGTATAGTATAGTATAGTATAGTATAGTATAGTATAGTATAGTATAGTATAGTATAGTATAGTATAGTATAGTATAGTATAGTATAGTATAGTATAGTATTGTATTGTATTGTATAGTATAGTATAGTATAGTATAGTATAGTATAGTATAGTATAGTATAGTATAGTATAGTATAGTATAGTATAGTATAGTATAGTATAGTATAGTATAGTATAGTATAGTATAGTATAGTATAGTATAGTATAGTATAGTATAGTATAGCATAGTATAATATAGTAAAGTATAGTATAGTATAATGCAGTATAAAATAAAATAGTATAACACAGAACGGTACAGTACAGTGTAGTGCTGTGTTGCATTGTGTAGTTTAGTGTAGTGTAATGTAATGTATTAAAATATATTATAATGTAAAATAATTTAATATAGTATAATATACGCTTATCCTCTCCGTCAATACATCAACCCAATCCATCCTTCTATTAATCTCTCTCTCTGTCTGTCTGCCTGAGTATCTACCTACCTACCTACCTACCTACCTACCTACCTACCTACCTACCTACCTACCTACCTACCTACCTACCTACCTACCTACCTACCTACCTACCTACCTACCTACCTGACTACCTACCTACCTACCTACCTACCTACCCACCCACCTACCTACCTAAAACTTACTTACATACCTTCATACCCACCTAGATACCTACCTACTTACCTGCCAACTTAAATATCTACCTTCATAACTTTATACTGCCCTGCCTATCTACTTCCTCACCTGCCTACCTACACAACCAACGATTTACCAGTTTGTCTGTGTGTATGTTTGTCTTATTATGTTATTTCGAACAGAAGGTAGCAATCTATCAATTATGGACAACATCCTTTCGAGGTATTTGAAATCACTGACGTGTTTCACCTCTATCTCATTACTTTGATTGTATAACTTGGTAGTTTCCCCTTTTCTGTGGCATTTCTTTAAAAGAAAAACACACTTTACTAGAATACCACTCCACCAAAATAAAAAAAAAATAAAAAAAATTCAATTTCATTAGAGTACAACGCCACAATAATTCTGCCAGAACAAAAACTCCACAACCATTTACTTCAACAAAAACTCCACCACACTTTACCACAACAAAAATTCTATTTTACTTTATCACAACAAAAACTCCACCACACCTTACTACAAAAAACTCTATTTTACTATACCACAACAAAAACTCCACCACACTTTACCACAACAAAAATTCTATTTTACTTTATCACAACAAAAACTCCACCACACCTTACTACAAAAAACTCTATTTTAGTATATCACAACAAAAACTCCACCACACTTTACCAAAACTAAAATTCTATTTTACTTTATCACAACAAAAACTCCACCACACCTTACTACAAAAAACTCTATTTTACTATATCACAACAAAAACTCCACCACACCTTACCACAACAAAAACTCTATTTTGCTTTATCACAACAAAAACTCCACCACACTTTACTACAACAAAAACTCTATTTTAATTTATCACAACAAAAATTCAACCACACTTTACTACAACAAAATCTCCACCAACCTTTACTACAACAAAAACTCCACCACACTTTACTACAACAAAACTCCACCACACTTTACTACAACAAAAACTCCACCACACTTTACTACAACAAAAACTCTTCCACACTTTACTACAACAAAAACTCTACCACATTTTACTACAACAAAAACTCTACCACATTTTACTACAACAAAAACTCTACTACCCTTTACTACAACAAAAACTCCACCACCCTTTACTACAACAAAAACTCCACCACACTTTACTACAACAAAAACTCTACCACATTTTACTACAACAAAAACTCTACCACATTTCACTACAACAAAAACTCTACCACATTTTACTACAACAAAAACTCTACTACCCTTTACTACAACAAAAACTCTACTACCCTTTACTACAACAAAAACTCTACCACATTTTACTACAACAAAAACTCTACTACCCTTTACTACAACAAAAACTCTACCACATTTTACTACAACAAAAACTCTACTACCCTTTTCTACAACAAAAACTCTACTACCCTTTACTACAACAAAAACTCTACCACATTTTACTACAACAAAAACTCTACTACCCTTTACTACAACAAAAACTCTACTACCCTTTACTACAACAAAAACTCTACTACCCTTTACTACAACAAAAACTCTACTACCCTTTACTACAACAAAAACTCTACTACCCTTTACTACAACAAAAACTCTACTACCCTTTACTACAACAAAAACTCTACTACCCTTTACTACAACAAAAACTCTACTACCCTTTACTACAACAAAAACTCTACTACCCTTTACTACAACAAAAACTCTACTACCCTTTACTACAACAAAAACTCTACTACCCTTTACTACAATAAAAACTCCACCACACTTTACCACAACAAAAACTCCACCACACTTTACTACAACAAAAACTCCACCACACTTTACCACAACAAAAACTCCACCACACTTTACTACAACAAAAACTCCACCACACTTTACCACAACAAAAACTCCACCACACTTTACTACAACAAAAACTCCACCACACTTTACCAAAACAAAAACTCCACCACACTTTACTACAACAAAAACTCCACCACACTTTACCACAACAAAAACTCCACCACACTTTACTACAACAAAAACTCCACCACACTTTACTACAACAAAAACTCCACCACACTTTACTACAACAAAAACTCCACCACACTTTACCACAACAAAAACTCCACCACACTTTACTACAACAAAAACTCCACCACCCTTTACTACAACAAAAACTCCACCACACTTTACCACAACAAAAACTCTACCACACTTTACCACAACAAAAACTCCACCACACTTTACCACAACAAAACATCACCACACTTTACCACAAAAAAACTCCACCTCCAATTACTACAACAAAAACTCCACCACACTTTACCACAACAAAAACTCCACCACACTTTACCACAACAAAAACGTCACCACACTTTACCAAAACAAAAACTTCACCACACTTTACCACAACAAAAACTTCACCACACTTTACCAGAACAAAAACTCCACCACACTTTACTACAAAAAAAACTCCACCACACTTTACTACAACAAAAACACCACCTCCAATTACTACAACAAAAACTCCACCATCCTTTACTACAACAAAAACTTCACCACACTTTACCAGAACAAAACTCCACCACACTTTACTGCAAAAAAACTTCATCACACTTTACTACAACAAAAACTCCACCACACTTTACCAGAACAAAAACTTCATCACACTTTACCACAACAAAAACTCCACCACACTTTACCACAACAAAAACTCCACCATCCTTTACTACAACAAAAACTCCACCATCCTTTACTACAACAAAAACTCCACCATCCTTTACTACAACAAAAACTCCACCACACTTTACTACAACAAAAACTTCATCACACTTTACCAGAACAAAAACTTCATCACACTTTACCACAACAAAAACTTCACCACACTTTACCACAACAAAAACTTCATCACACTTTACCACAACAAAAACTTCACCATACTTTACCACAACAAAAACTCCACCACACTTTACTACAACAAAAACTCCACCATCCTTTACTACAACAAAAACTCCACCATCCTTTACTACAACAAAAACTCCACCACACTTTACCAGAACAAAAACTCCACCACACTTTACCAGAACAAAAACTTCATCACACTTTACCACAACAAAAACTTCACCACACTTTACCACAACAAAAACTTCACCACACTTTACCAGAACAAAAACTCCACCACACTTTACTACAAAAAAACTCCACCACACTTTACAACAACAAAAACTCCACCTCCAATTACTACAACAAAAACTCCACCTCCAATTACTACAACAAAAACTCCACCTCCAATTACTACAACAAAAACTCCACCTCCAATTACTACAACAAAAACTCCACCTCCAATTACTACAACAAAAACTCCACCATCCTTTACTACAACAAAAACTCCACCACACTTTACTACAACAAAAACTCCACCACACTTTACCACAACAAAAACTCCACCACACTTTACCACAACAAAAACTCCACCACACTTTACTACAACAAAAACTTCACCACACTTTACCAGAACAAAAACTTCATCACACTTTACCACAACAAAAACTTCACCACACTTTACCACAACAAAACTTCACCACACTTTACCAGAACAAAACTCCACCACACTTTACTACAACAAAAACTCCACCTCCAATTACTACAACAAAAACTCCACCATCCTTTACTACAACAAAAACTCCACCACACTTTACCACAACAAAAACTCCACCACACTTTACCACAACAAAAACTCCACCACACTTTACTACAACAAAAACTTCACCACACTTTACCAGAACAAATACTTCACCACACTTTACTACAACAAAAACTTCATCACACTTTACCAGAACAAAAACTTCATCACACTTTACCACAACAAAAACTTCACCACACTTTACCACAACAAAAACTTCATCACACTTTACCACAACAAAAACTTCACCATACTTTACCACAACAAAAACTCCACCACACTTTACTACAACAAAAACTCCACCATCCTTTACTACAACAAAAACTCCACCATCCTTTACTACAACAAAAACTCCACCACACTTTACAGAACAAAAACTCCACCACACTTTACCAGAACAAAAACTTCATCACACTTTACCACAACAAAAACTTCACCACACTTTACCACAACAAAAACTTCACCACACTTTACCAGAACAAAAACTCCACCACACTTTACTACAAAAAAACTCCACCACACTTTACAACAACAAAAACTCCACCTCCAATTACTACAACAAAAACTCCACCTCCAATTACTACAACAAAAACTCCACCTCCAATTACTACAACAAAAACTCCACCTCCAATTACTACAACAAAAACTCCACCTCCAATTACTACAACAAAAACTCCACCATCCTTTACTACAACAAAAACTCCACCACACTTTACTACAACAAAAACTCCACCACACTTTACCACAACAAAAACTCCACCACACTTTACCACAACAAAAACTCCACCACACTTTACTACAACAAAAACTTCACCACACTTTACCAGAACAAAAACTTCATCACACTTTACCACAACAAAAACTTCACCACACTTTACCACAACAAAAACTTCACCACACTTTACCAGAACAAAAACTCCACCACACTTTACTACAACAAAAACTCCACCTCCAATTACTACAACAAAAACTCCACCATCCTTTACTACAACAAAAACTCCACCACACTTTACCACAACAAAAACTCCACCACACTTTACCACAACAAAAACTCCACCACACTTTACTACAACAAAAACTTCACCACACTTTACCACAACAAATACTTCACCACACTTTACCACAACAAAAACTTCACCACACTTTACCACAACAAATACTTCACCACACTTTACCACAACAAAAACTTCACCACACTTTACCACAACAAAAACTCCACCACACTTTACCACAACAAAAACTCCACCACACTTTACTACAACAAAAACTCCACTACATTTTACTACAACAAAAACTCCACCACACTTTACTACAAGAAAAACTCCACCACACTTTACCAGTATAAATGTTCATCCACCAGAACTTGAATCATCCTGGCTACAGCCCTCTCTTCTTTACTCAAATGTTTGTTGAGATCTTTATCAAACTTCTTGTTGAGGTACTCGATGCAGAACTGCGAGTCAGACACAACCTCTCCATTACAGACCATGAAAGGAATCTTCCCTTTTGGTGACATCCTGCCGCTAAAATCATTCTGAGGCAGACAGGAATAATATACAAAATTAATTAAAACAATCACTATAAAACAATAACTATCAAAACAATTACTGTAAAACAATTAATATAAAACAATTACCAAGAGCAAACATGAAAGGACAGTGATGAAATAAGGTTAAAAAAATATAAATTAAAAACTTAAAGTGCACCGTCACGCCAAGTGGCGTATAGGGAATATGGTGTTAGTGACCATAAATTCCATTCAATATGGCGGATAGGCGACAGGAACTGTTAAAGCTGTGTCTGAAAAGTATTCATTATTGCAGTTTCCTCATATTCCGAGTTCAGGTTGCTGCCTGAGCTATTGAGTTAATTTCTTTGTGCACATCGTGAGCTGTGCGTTTCATCCGTTTTGATTATGTTATGATATTCCGACTGCTTACGATGAATGATAATATCGTATGACGGGGAATAGATGGCTGTGTTCACTTTCTGTGTGGTTTCGCCTTATGTCATTTTGCGTGTGATGAGAATGCTATGATGGGAATTGCAGCTACTTTTCTTTCTTTGGGAGATGAGATACTAATTCGGATGATTCCACTGGCACGGGCGGTTGAGCAATTATGGATTTTAATTCGTTTGCAGTGAAACCGGGACCTTCCATAACCATATATTTGTAACTTTCTCTTTATTAGTATTCCTACACCTTTTTGATGTTCTGTTGTGTTGTCTGAATATATTTTGTCCTGTTTTTACCCACATTCTTTCTAGGATGTCTCTGATATGTTTAGGGAGCCGCATAGCTCAGTTGTTATGAATTGGACTACAATGAACACGAGGTCGGGTTCGAACTTGATCGACGGCTTCCGGGTTCACCCAGCCTTACATGGATACTGGATTTTTTTTCTGAGAAAGTAAAGCACCACAGGCATAATATCGACCATATTACCCAAAAAATCCTGTGCAAAAGGTCTATAAAAATGATGGCTACTATCACCATATTCCCTATAAGCCACTTGTCGTGACGAGGCTCTTTACTTTTTTTTAAATTTACTTTCGATATGCATAAAGTATCTATTTTTAATCGTTCAGGTTCCAAAATAATATTTTCCAGTTTTCCTTCTTGGTAAAGAGTCCTAATATTCCATGTACACACTTGGAGATCTTTCTTCTGACATCAGTTAGAATTTCTCTCCATGGCTTTCTTTGGAATAGTACCTAATGAGGCCCCAATCTCTTTCCCGGAGGTCAGCCATCTTTGTCTTTCGAGGCCAGAATATGCCTCATGTATACCACACACTTTTCTGTTTACGCTTTCTGGGCCGTTGATCATTTCTGATTCTTCCACACTATCTTCCATCACAGACTTTGTAAATATTAACAATATCATCATCATCAAGTACCGGACCTGCTGGCGCATGTGATCACGTCTCTCCACAACTTTCGATCACGGCGGTTATTTATCATTTCTGTTGTTGACCTTCTGCCAAGCCATTCTCTGTTTGGTATCTGTTCTCTTTGCTCCCCTCTATCTCTTCGTCCCTCAATTTTCCCGTTGCTACACTACATTCCAGCTGTTCTCTTTTGATTACACGGCCTAAACATGATGATTGTTTCTTTCTAAAACGAGCAATATCATAGAAATACTAAAATGTCACTTTGAATCTAAAGCAAACAGCTGTGACTTGTATACAACATCTTTCTACCTCCACACATAAATGAGCATCACAAATAACTCACTGTATAGGGAATTTTGGCCATCCTTAGATAGGTCTCGAGTTTCAGTGGAAAGTTTGACATCGATGGAGCATATGGTCCTCTTGATAACTGATACACCTTTGGTTTGCTCTCAACCTTGCCATCAAATTTAAAAGGCCTGATCAAGAAATAGAAAAACAAACGATTACAAAAAACGGACCGTGAAATTACAATCGAGTTGTGATCTTAAATCTCGTCTCCTCCTTCTTAGCGTACGTTCATTGACTGGGCTTGGATATGTCGTGTCGCTATTTGTCTGCAATTTACGACATCTCCACCTTACTGTCCAAAACAGTTATCTCTGACGTTGTTTGACAATTTGTGTTCGGCAGTCGTCACCTTTGACCTACACTTTTTTTTTTTTTTTACTTCAAATGGGTTTTTAGCGTGCGCAGAGTTTACACGCAACCTGCAGTTTTCTGTTTTTGCTTTCTCTGAGAGGGTTAGACATTAGATCTCACTACCCAGAGAGGGCTAGACATTAGATCTCACTACCCAGAGAGGGCTAGACATTAGATCTCACTACCCAGAGAGGGCTAGACATTAGATCTCACTACCCAGAGAGGGTTAGACATTAGATCTCACTACCCAGAGAGGGTTAGACATTAGATCTCACTACCCAGAGAGGGCTAGACATTAGATCTCACTACCCAGAGAGGGTTAGACATTAGATCTCACTACCCAGAGAGGGTTAGACATTAGATCTCACTACCCAGAGAGGGTTAGACATTAGATCTCACTACCCAGAGAGGGTTAGACATTAGATCTCACTACCCAGAGAGGGTTAGACATTAGATCTTACAACCCAGAGAGGGTTAGACATTAGATCTCACTACCCTGAGAGGGTTAGACATTAGATCTCACTACCAAGAGAGGGTTAGACATTAGATCTTACAACCCAGAGAGGGTTAGACATTAGATCTCACTACCCTGAGAGGGTTAGACATTAGATCTCACTACCAAGAGAGGGTTAGACATTACATCTCACTACCCAGAGAGGGTTAGACATCAGATCTCACTACCCAGAGAGGGTTAGACATTAGATCTCACTACCCAGAGAGGGTTAGACATTAGATCTCACTACCCAGAGAGGGTTAGACATTAGATCTCACTACCCTGAGAGGGTTAGACATTAGATCTCACAACCCAGAGAGGGTTAGACATTAGATCTCACTACCCAGAGAGGGCTAGACATTAGATCTCACTACCCAGAGAGGGTTAGACATTAGATCTCACTACCCAGAGAGGGCTAGACATTAGATCTCACTACCCAGAGAGGGTTAGACATTAAATCTCACTACCCAGAGAGGGCTAGACATTAGATCTCACTACCCAGAGAGGGTTAGACATTAGATCTCACTACCCAGAGAGGGCTAGACATTAGATCTCACTACCCAGAGAGGGTTAGACATTAGATCTCACTACCCAGAGAGGGCTAGACATTAGATCTCACTACCTAGAGAGGGTTGGACATTAGATCTCACTATCCAGAGAGGGCTAGACATTAGATCTCACTACCTAGAGAGGGTTAGACATTAGATCTCACTACCCAGAGAAGGCTAGACATCAGATCTCACTACCCAGAGAGGGCTAGACATTAGATCTCACTACCCAGAGAGGGTTAGACATCAGATCTCACTACCCAGAGAGGGTTAGACATCAGATCTCACTACCCAGAGAGGGTTAGACATTAGATCTCACTACCCAGAGAGGGTTAGACATTAGATCTCACTACCCAGAGAGGGTTAGACATTAGATCTCACTACCCAGAGAGGGTTAGACATTATATCTCACTACCCAGAGAGGGTTAGACATTAGATCTCACTACCCAGAGAGGGTTAGACATTAGATCTCACTACCCAGAGAGGGTTAGACATTAGATCTCACTACCCAGAAAGGGTTAGACATTAGATCTCACTACCCAGAGAGGGCTAGACATTAGATCTCACTACCCAGAGAGGGTTAGACATTAGATCTCACTACCCAGAGAGGGCTAGACATTAGATCTCACTACCCAGAGAGGGTTAGACATTAGATCTCACTACCCAGAGAGGTCTAGACATTAGATCTCACTACCCAGAGAGGGTTAGACATTAGATCTCACTACCCAGAGAGGGTTAGACATTAGATCTCACTACCCAGAGAGGGTTAGACATTAGATCTCACTACTCAGAGAGGGTTTGACATTAGATCTCACTACCCAGAGAGGGTTAGACATTAGATCTCACTACCCAGAGAGGGTTAGACATTAGATCTCACTACCTAGAGAGGGTTAGACATCAGATCTCACTACCCAGAGAGGGTTAGACATCAGATCTCTCACTACCCAGAGAGGGTTAGACATCAGACCTCACTACCCAGAGAGGGTTAGACATTAGATCTCACTACCCAGAGAGGGCTAGACATTAGATCTCACTACCCAGAGAGGGTTAGACATTAAATCTCACTACCCAGAGAGGGTTAGACATCAGATCTCACTACCCAGAGAGGGTTAGACATTAGATCTCACTACCTAGAGAGGGTTAGACATTAGATCTCACTACCCAGAGAGGGCTAGACATCAGATCTCACTACCCAGAGAGGGTTAGACATTAGATCTCACTACCCAGAGAGGGCTAGACATCAGATCTCACTACCCAGAGAGGGTTAGACATTAGATCTCACTACCCAGAGAGGGTTAGACATCAGATCTCACTACCCAGAGAGGGTTAGACATCAGATCTCACTACCCAGAGAGGGTTAGACATTAGATCTCACTACCCAGAGAGGGTTAGACATTAGATCTCACTACTCAGAGAGGGTTAGACATTAGATCTCACTACCCAGAGAGGGTTAGACATTAGAACTCACTACCCAGAGAGGGTTAGACATTAGATCTCACTACCCAGAGAGGGTTAGACATTAGATCTCACTACCCAGAGAGGGTTAGACATTAGATCTCACTACCCAGAGAGGGTTAGACATTAGATCTCACTACCCAGAGAGGGCTAGACATTAGATCTCACTACCCAGAGAGGGCTAGACATTAGATCTCACTACCCAGAGAGGGTTAGACATTAGATCTGACTACCCAGAGAGGGCTAGACATTAGATCTGACTACCCAGAGAGGGCTAGACATTAGATATCACTACCCAGAGAGGGTTAGACATTAGATCTCACTACCCAGAGAGGGTTAGACATTAGATCTCACTACTCAGAGAGGGTTTGACATTAGATCTCACTACCCAGAGAGGGCTAAACATTAGATCTCACTACCCAGAGAGGGTTAGACATTAGATCTCACTACCCATAGAGGGCTAGACATTAGATCTCACTACCCAGAGAGGGTTAGACATTAGATCTCACTACCCAGTGAGGGTTAGACATTAGATCTCACTACCCAGAGAGGGTTAGACATTAGATCTCACTACCCAGAGAGGGTTAGACATTAGATCTCACTACCCAGAGAGGGTTAGACATTAGATCTCACTATCCAGAGAGGGTTAGACATTAGATCTCACTACCCAGAGAGGGTTAGACATTAGATCTCACTACCCAGAGAGGGCTAGACATTAGATCTCACTACCCAGAGAGGGTTAGACATTAGATCTCACTACCCAGAGAGGGCTAGACATTAGATCTCACTACCCAGAGAGGGTTAGTCATTAGATCTCACTACCCAGAGAGGGCTAGACATTAGATCTCACTACCCAGAGAGGGTTAGACATTAAATCTCACTACCCAGAGAGGGCTAGACATTAGATCTCACTACCCAGAGAGGGCTAGACATTAGATCTCACTACCTAGAGAGGGTTAGACATTAGATCTCACTACCCAGAGAGGGCTAGACATCAGATCTCACTACCCAGAGAGGGTTAGACATTAGATCTCACTACCCAGAGAGGGCTAGACATCAGATCTCACTACCCAGAGAGGGTTAGACATTAGATCTCACTACCCAGAGAGGGTTAGACATCAGATCTCACTACCCAGAGAGGGTAGACATCAGATCTTACTACCCAGAGAGGGTTAGACATTAGATCTCACTACCCAGAGAGGGTTAGACATTAGATCTCACTACCCAGAGAGAGTTAGACATTAGATCTCACTACCCAGAGAGGGTTAGACATTAGATCTCACTACCCAGTGAGGGTTAGACATTAGATCTCACTACCCAGAGAGGGTTAGACATTAGATCTCACTACCCAGAGAGGGCTAGACATTAGATCTCACTACCCAGAGAGGGTTAGTCATTAGATCTCACTACCCAGAGAGGGCTAGACATTAGATCTCACTACCCAGAGAGGGTTAGACATTAAATCTCACTACCCAGAGAGGGCTAGACATTAGATCTCACTACCCAGAGAGGGCTAGACATTAGATCTCACTACCTAGAGAGGGTTAGACATTAGATCTCACTACCCAGAGAGGGCTAGACATCAGATCTCACTACCCAGAGAGGGTTAGACATTAGATCTCACTACCCAGAGAGGGCTAGACATCAGATCTCACTACCCAGAGAGGGTTAGACATTAGATCTCACTACCCAGAGAGGGTTAGACATCAGATCTCACTACCCAGAGAGGGTTAGACATCAGATCTTACTACCCAGAGAGGGTTAGACATTAGATCTCACTACCCAGAGAGGGTTAGACATTAGATCTCACTACCCAGAGAGGGTTAGACATTAGATCTCACTACCCAGAGAGGGTTAGACATTAGATCTCACTACCCAGAGAGGGTTAGATATTAGATCTCACTACCCA
This sequence comes from Megaustenia siamemsis, assembly GCA_032433765.1. Lineage (NCBI taxonomy): Eukaryota > Metazoa > Mollusca > Gastropoda > Stylommatophora > Ariophantidae > Megaustenia > Megaustenia siamemsis. Next base: position 16,303,706 of record JAVIAB010000008.1, read on the forward strand.
GAGAGGGTTAGACATTAGATCTCACTACCCAGAGAGGGTTAGACATTAGATCTCACTACCCAGAGAGGGTTAGACATTAGATCTCACTACCCAGAGAGGGCTAGACATTAGATCTCACTACCCAGAGAGGGTTAGACATTAGATCTCACTACCCAGAGAGGGCTAGACATTAGATCTCACTACCCAGAGAGGGTTAGACATTAGATCTGACTACCCAGAGAGGGCTAGACATTAGATCTCACTACCCAGAGAGGGTTAGACATTAGATCTCACTACCCAGAGAGGGTTAGACATTAGATCTCACTACCCAGAGAGGGTTAGACATTAGATCTCACTACCCAGAGAGGGTTAGACATTAGATCTCACTACCCAGAGAGGCCTAGACATTAGATCTCACTACCCAGAGAGGGTTAGACATTAGATCTCACTACCCATAGAGGGCTAGACATTAGATCTCACTACCCAGAGAGGGTTAGTCATTAGATCTCACTACCCAGAGAGGGCTAGACATTAGATCTCACTACTCAGAGAGGGTTAGACATTAAATCTCACTACCCAGAGAGGGCTAGACATTAGATCTCACTACCCAGAGAGGGCTAGACATTAGATCTCACTACCTAGAGAGGGTTAGACATTAGATCTCACTGCCCAGAGAGGGCTAGACATCAGATCTCACTACCCAGAGAGGGTTAGACATTAGATCTCACTACCCAGAGAGGGCTAGACATCAGATCTCACTACCCAGACAGGGTTAGACATTAGATCTCACTACCCAGAGAGGGTTAGACATCAGATCTCACTACCCAGAGAGGGTTAGACATCAGATCTCACTACCCAGAGAGGGTTAGACATTAGATCTCACTACCCAGAGAGGGTTAGACATTAGATCTCACTACCCAGAGAGGGTTAGACATTAGATCTCACTACCCAGAGAGGGTTAGACATTTGATCTCCCTACCCAGAGAGGGTTAGACATTAGATCTCACTACCCAGAGAGGGTTAGACATTAGATCTCACTACCCAGAGAGGGTTAGACATTAGATCTCACTACCCAGAGAGGGTTAGACATTAGATCTCACTACCCAGAGAGGGCTAGACATTAGATCTCACTACCCAGAGAGGGTTAGACATTAGATCTCACTACCCAGAGAGGGCTAGACATTAGATCTCACTACCCAGAGAGGGTTAGACATTAGATCTGACTACCCAGAGAGGGCTAGACATTAGATCTCACTACCCAGAGAGGGTTAGACATTAGATCTCACTACCCAGAGAGGGTTAGACATTAGATCTCACTACCCAGAGAGGGTTAGACATTAGATCTCACTACTCAGAGAGGGTTTGACATTAGATCTCACTACCCAGAGAGGGCTAAACATTAGATCTCACTACCCAGAGAGGGTTAGACATTAGATCTCACTACCTAGAGAGGGTTAGACATTAGATCTCACTACCCATAGAGGGCTAGACATTAGATCTCACTACCCAGAGAGGGTTAGACATTAGATCTCACTACCCAGTGAGGGTTAGACATTAGATCTCACTACCCAGAGAGGGTTAGACATTAGATCTCACTACCCAGAGAGGGTTAGACATTAGATCTCACTACCCAGAGAGGGTTAGACATTAGATCTCACTATCCAGAGAGGGTTAGACATTAGATCTCACTACCCAGAGAGGGTTAGACATTAGATCTCACTACCCAGAGAGGGTTAGACATTAGATCTCACTACACAGAGAGGGTTAGACATCAGATCTCACTACCCAGAGAGGGTTAGACATCAGATTTCTCACTACCCAGAGAGGGTTAGACATCAGACCTCACTACCCAGAGAGGGTTAGACATTAGATCTCACTACCCAGAGAGGGCTAGACATTAGATCTCACTACCCAGAGAGGGTTAGACATTAAATCTCACTACCCAGAGAGGGTTAGACATCAGATCTCACTACCCAGAGAGGGTTAGACATTAGATCTCACTACCTAGAGAGGGTTAGACATTAGATCTCACTACCCAGAGAGGGCTAGACATCAGATCTCACTACCCAGAGAGGGTTAGACATTAGATCTCACTACCCAGAGAGGGCTAGACATCAGATCTCACTACCCAGAGAGGGTTAGACATTAGATCTCACTACCCAGAGAGGGTTAGACATCAGATCTCACTACCCAGAGAGGGTTAGACATCAGATCTCACTACCCAGAGAGGGTTAGACATTAGATCTCACTACCCAGAGAGGGTTAGACATTAGATCTCACTACTCAGAGAGGGTTAGACATTAGATCTCACTACCCAGAGAGGGTTAGACATTAGAACTCACTACCCAGAGAGGGTTAGACATTAGATCTCACTACCCAGAGAGGGTTAGACATTAGATCTCACTACCCAGAGAGGGTTAGACATTAGATCTCACTACCCAGAAAGGGTTAGACATTAGATCTCACTACCCAGAGAGGGCTAGACATTAGATCTCACTACCCAGAGAGGGCTAGACATTAGATCTCACTACCCAGAGAGGGTTAGACATTAGATCTGACTACCCAGAGAGGGCTAGACATTAGATCTGACTACCCAGAGAGGGCTAGACATTAGATATCACTACCCAGAGAGGGTTAGACATTAGATCTCACTACCCAGAGAGGGTTAGACATTAGATCTCACTACTCAGAGAGGGTTTGACATTAGATCTCACTACCCAGAGAGGGCTAAACATTAGATCTCACTACCCAGAGAGGGTTAGACATTAGATCTCACTACCCATAGAGGGCTAGACATTAGATCTCACTACCCAGAGAGGGTTAGACATTAGATCTCACTACCCAGTGAGGGTTAGACATTAGATCTCACTACCCAGAGAGGGTTAGACATTAGATCTCACTACCCAGAGAGGGTTAGACATTAGATCTCACTACCCAGAGAGGGTTAGACATTAGATCTCACTATCCAGAGAGGGTTAGACATTAGATCTCACTACCCAGAGAGGGTTAGACATTAGATCTCACTACCCAGAGAGGGCTAGACATTAGATCTCACTACCCAGAGAGGGTTAGACATTAGATCTCACTACCCAGAGAGGGCTAGACATTAGATCTCACTACCCAGAGAGGGTTAGTCATTAGATCTCACTACCCAGAGAGGGCTAGACATTAGATCTCACTACCCAGAGAGGGTTAGACATTAAATCTCACTACCCAGAGAGGGCTAGACATTAGATCTCACTACCCAGAGAGGGCTAGACATTAGATCTCACTACCTAGAGAGGGTTAGACATTAGATCTCACTACCCAGAGAGGGCTAGACATCAGATCTCACTACCCAGAGAGGGTTAGACATTAGATCTCACTACCCAGAGAGGGCTAGACATCAGATCTCACTACCCAGAGAGGGTTAGACATTAGATCTCACTACCCAGAGAGGGTTAGACATCAGATCTCACTACCCAGAGAGGGTAGACATCAGATCTTACTACCCAGAGAGGGTTAGACATTAGATCTCACTACCCAGAGAGGGTTAGACATTAGATCTCACTACCCAGAGAGGGCTAGACATCAGATCTCACTACCCAGAGAGGGTTAGACATTAGATCTCACTACCCAGAGAGGGTTAGACATCAGATCTCACTACCCAGAGAGGGTTAGACATCAGATCTCACTACCCAGAGAGGGTTAGACATTAGATCTCACTACCCAGAGAGGGTTAGACATTAGATCTCACTACTCAGAGAGGGTTAGACATTAGATCTCACTACCCAGAGAGGGTTAGACATTAGAACTCACTACCCAGAGAGGGTTAGACATTAGATCTCACTACCCAGAGAGGGTTAGACATTAGATCTCACTACCCAGAGAGGGTTAGACATTAGATCTCACTACCCAGAGAGGGTTAGACATTAGATCTCACTACCCAGAGAGGGCTAGACATTAGATCTCACTACCCAGAGAGGGCTAGACATTAGATCTCACTACCCAGAGAGGGTTAGACATTAGATCTGACTACCCAGAGAGGGCTAGACATTAGATCTGACTACCCAGAGAGGGCTAGACATTAGATATCACTACCCAGAGAGGGTTAGACATTAGATCTCACTACCCAGAGAGGGTTAGACATTAGATCTCACTACTCAGAGAGGGTTTGACATTAGATCTCACTACCCAGAGAGGGCTAAACATTAGATCTCACTACCCAGAGAGGGTTAGACATTAGATCTCACTACCCATAGAGGGCTAGACATTAGATCTCACTACCCAGAGAGGGTTAGACATTAGATCTCACTACCCAGTGAGGGTTAGACATTAGATCTCACTACCCAGAGAGGGTTAGACATTAGATCTCACTACCCAGAGAGGGTTAGACATTAGATCTCACTACCCAGAGAGGGTTAGACATTAGATCTCACTATCCAGAGAGGGTTAGACATTAGATCTCACTACCCAGAGAGGGTTAGACATTAGATCTCACTACCCAGAGAGGGCTAGACATTAGATCTCACTACCCAGAGAGGGTTAGACATTAGATCTCACTACCCAGAGAGGGCTAGACATTAGATCTCACTACCCAGAGAGGGTTAGTCATTAGATCTCACTACCCAGAGAGGGCTAGACATTAGATCTCACTACCCAGAGAGGGTTAGACATTAAATCTCACTACCCAGAGAGGGCTAGACATTAGATCTCACTACCCAGAGAGGGCTAGACATTAGATCTCACTACCTAGAGAGGGTTAGACATTAGATCTCACTACCCAGAGAGGGCTAGACATCAGATCTCACTACCCAGAGAGGGTTAGACATTAGATCTCACTACCCAGAGAGGGCTAGACATCAGATCTCACTACCCAGAGAGGGTTAGACATTAGATCTCACTACCCAGAGAGGGTTAGACATCAGATCTCACTACCCAGAGAGGGTAGACATCAGATCTTACTACCCAGAGAGGGTTAGACATTAGATCTCACTACCCAGAGAGGGTTAGACATTAGATCTCACTACCCAGAGAGAGTTAGACATTAGATCTCACTACCCAGAGAGGGTTAGACATTAGATCTCACTACCCAGTGAGGGTTAGACATTAGATCTCACTACCCAGAGAGGGTTAGACATTAGATCTCACTACCCAGAGAGGGCTAGACATTAGATCTCACTACCCAGAGAGGGTTAGTCATTAGATCTCACTACCCAGAGAGGGCTAGACATTAGATCTCACTACCCAGAGAGGGTTAGACATTAAATCTCACTACCCAGAGAGGGCTAGACATTAGATCTCACTACCCAGAGAGGGCTAGACATTAGATCTCACTACCTAGAGAGGGTTAGACATTAGATCTCACTACCCAGAGAGGGCTAGACATCAGATCTCACTACCCAGAGAGGGTTAGACATTAGATCTCACTACCCAGAGAGGGCTAGACATCAGATCTCACTACCCAGAGAGGGTTAGACATTAGATCTCACTACCCAGAGAGGGTTAGACATCAGATCTCACTACCCAGAGAGGGTTAGACATCAGATCTTACTACCCAGAGAGGGTTAGACATTAGATCTCACTACCCAGAGAGGGTTAGACATTAGATCTCACTACCCAGAGAGGGTTAGACATTAGATCTCACTACCCAGAGAGGGTTAGACATTAGATCTCACTACCCAGAGAGGGTTAGATATTAGATCTCACTACCCAGAGAGGGTTAGACATTAGATCTCACTACCCAGAGAGGGTTAGACATTAGATCTCACTACCCAGAGAGGGTTAGACATTAGATCTCACTACCCAGAGAGGGCTAGACATTAGATCTCACTACCCAGAGAGGGTTAGACATTAGATCTCACTACCCAGAGAGGGCTAGACATTAGATCTCACTACCCAGAGAGGGTTAGACATTAGATCTGACTACCCAGAGAGGGCTAGACATTAGATCTCACTACCCAGAGAGGGTTAGACATTAGATCTCACTACCCAGAGAGGGTTAGACATTAGATCTCACTACCCAGAGAGGGTTAGACATTAGATCTCACTACCCAGAGAGGGTTAGACATTAGATCTCACTACCCAGAGAGGCCTAGACATTAGATCTCACTACCCAGAGAGGGTTAGACATTAGATCTCACTACCCATAGAGGGCTAGACATTAGATCTCACTACCCAGAGAGGGTTAGTCATTAGATCTCACTACCCAGAGAGGGCTAGACATTAGATCTCACTACTCAGAGAGGGTTAGACATTAAATCTCACTACCCAGAGAGGGCTAGACATTAGATCTCACTACCCAGAGAGGGCTAGACATTAGATCTCACTACCTAGAGAGGGTTAGACATTAGATCTCACTGCCCAGAGAGGGCTAGACATCAGATCTCACTACCCAGAGAGGGTTAGACATTAGATCTCACTACCCAGAGAGGGCTAGACATCAGATCTCACTACCCAGACAGGGTTAGACATTAGATCTCACTACCCAGAGAGGGTTAGACATCAGATCTCACTACCCAGAGAGGGTTAGACATCAGATCTCACTACCCAGAGAGGGTTAGACATTAGATCTCACTACCCAGAGAGGGTTAGACATTAGATCTCACTACCCAGAGAGGGTTAGACATTAGATCTCACTACCCAGAGAGGGTTAGACATTTGATCTCCCTACCCAGAGAGGGTTAGACATTAGATCTCACTACCCAGAGAGGGTTAGACATTAGATCTCACTACCCAGAGAGGGTTAGACATTAGATCTCACTACCCAGAGAGGGTTAGACATTAGATCTCACTACCCAGAGAGGGCTAGACATTAGATCTCACTACCCAGAGAGGGTTAGACATTAGATCTCACTACCCAGAGAGGGCTAGACATTAGATCTCACTACCCAGAGAGGGTTAGACATTAGATCTGACTACCCAGAGAGGGCTAGACATTAGATCTCACTACCCAGAGAGGGTTAGACATTAGATCTCACTACCCAGAGAGGGTTAGACATTAGATCTCACTACCCAGAGAGGGTTAGACATTAGATCTCACTACTCAGAGAGGGTTTGACATTAGATCTCACTACCCAGAGAGGGCTAAACATTAGATCTCACTACCCAGAGAGGGTTAGACATTAGATCTCACTACCTAGAGAGGGTTAGACATTAGATCTCACTACCCAGAGAGGGCTAGACATTAGATCTCACTACCCAGAGAGGGTTAGACATTAGATCTCACTACCCAGTGAGGGTTAGACATTAGATCTCACTACCCAGAGAGGGTTAGACATTAGATCTCACTACCCAGAGAGGGTTAGACATTAGATCTCACTACCCAGAGAGGGTTAGACATTAGATCTCACTATCCAGAGAGGGTTAGACATTAGATCTCACTACCCAGAGAGGGTTAGACATTAGATCTCACTACCCAGAGAGGGTTAGACATTAGATCTCACTACACAGAGAGGGTTAGACATCAGATCTCACTACCCAGAGAGGGTTAGACATCAGATTTCTCACTACCCAGAGAGGGTTAGACATCAGACCTCACTACCCAGAGAGGGTTAGACATTAGATCTCACTACCCAGAGAGGGCTAGACATTAGATCTCACTACCCAGAGAGGGTTAGACATTAAATCTCACTACCCAGAGAGGGTTAGACATCAGATCTCACTACCCAGAGAGGGTTAGACATTAGATCTCACTACCTAGAGAGGGTTAGACATTAGATCTCACTACCCAGAGAGGGCTAGACATCAGATCTCACTACCCAGAGAGGGTTAGACATTAGATCTCACTACCCAGAGAGGGCTAGACATCAGATCTCACTACCCAGAGAGGGTTAGACATTAGATCTCACTACCCAGAGAGGGTTAGACATCAGATCTCACTACCCAGAGAGGGTTAGACATCAGATCTCACTACCCAGAGAGGGTTAGACATTAGATCTCACTACCCAGAGAGGGTTAGACATTAGATCTCACTACTCAGAGAGGGTTAGACATTAGATCTCACTACCCAGAGAGGGTTAGACATTAGAACTCACTACCCAGAGAGGGTTAGACATTAGATCTCACTACCCAGAGAGGGTTAGACATTAGATCTCACTACCCAGAGAGGGTTAGACATTAGATCTCACTACCCAGAAAGGGTTAGACATTAGATCTCACTACCCAGAGAGGGCTAGACATTAGATCTCACTACCCAGAGAGGGCTAGACATTAGATCTCACTACCCAGAGAGGGTTAGACATTAGATCTGACTACCCAGAGAGGGCTAGACATTAGATCTGACTACCCAGAGAGGGCTAGACATTAGATATCACTACCCAGAGAGGGTTAGACATTAGATCTCACTACCCAGAGAGGGTTAGACATTAGATCTCACTACTCAGAGAGGGTTTGACATTAGATCTCACTACCCAGAGAGGGCTAAACATTAGATCTCACTACCCAGAGAGGGTTAGACATTAGATCTCACTACCCATAGAGGGCTAGACATTAGATCTCGCTACCCAGAGAGGGTTAGACATTAGATCTCACTACCCAGTGAGGGTTAGACATTAGATCTCACTACCCAGAGAGGGTTAGACATTAGATCTCACTACCCAGAGAGGGTTAGACATTAGATCTCACTACCCAGAGAGGGTTAGACATTAGATCTCACTATCCAGAGAGGGTTAGACATTAGATCTCACTACCCAGAGAGGGTTAGACATTAGATCTCACTACCCAGAGAGGGCTAGACATTAGATCTCACTACCCAGAGAGGGTTAGACATTAGATCTCACTACCCAGAGAGGGCTAGACATTAGATCTCACTACCCAGAGAGGGTTAGTCATTAGATCTCACTACCCAGAGAGGGCTAGACATTAGATCTCACTACCCAGAGAGGGTTAGACATTAAATCTCACTACCCAGAGAGGGCTAGACATTAGATCTCACTACCCAGAGAGGGCTAGACATTAGATCTCACTACCTAGAGAGGGTTAGACATTAGATCTCACTACCCAGAGAGGGCTAGACATCAGATCTCACTACCCAGAGAGGGTTAGACATTAGATCTCACTACCCAGAGAGGGCTAGACATCAGATCTCACTACCCAGAGAGGGTTAGACATTAGATCTCACTACCCAGAGAGGGTTAGACATCAGATCTCACTACCCAGAGAGGGTAGACATCAGATCTTACTACCCAGAGAGGGTTAGACATTAGATCTCACTACCCAGAGAGGGTTAGACATTAGATCTCACTACCCAGAGAGAGTTAGACATTAGATCTCACTACCCAGAGAGGGTTAGACATTAGATCTCACTACCCAGTGAGGGTTAGACATTAGATCTCACTACCCAGAGAGGGTTAGACATTAGATCTCACTACCCAGAGAGGGCTAGACATTAGATCTCACTACCCAGAGAGGGTTAGTCATTAGATCTCACTACCCAGAGAGGGCTAGACATTAGATCTCACTACCCAGAGAGGGTTAGACATTAAATCTCACTACCCAGAGAGGGCTAGACATTAGATCTCACTACCCAGAGAGGGCTAGACATTAGATCTCACTACCTAGAGAGGGTTAGACATTAGATCTCACTACCCAGAGAGGGCTAGACATCAGATCTCACTACCCAGAGAGGGTTAGACATTAGATCTCACTACCCAGAGAGGGCTAGACATCAGATCTCACTACCCAGAGAGGGTTAGACATTAGATCTCACTACCCAGAGAGGGTTAGACATCAGATCTCACTACCCAGAGAGGGTTAGACATCAGATCTTACTACCCAGAGAGGGTTAGACATTAGATCTCACTACCCAGAGAGGGTTAGACATTAGATCTCACTACCCAGAGAGGGTTAGACATTAGATCTCACTACCCAGAGAGGGTTAGACATTAGATCTCACTACCCAGAGAGGGTTAGATATTAGATCTCACTACCCAGAGAGGGTTAGACATTAGATCTCACTACCCAGAGAGGGTTAGACATTAGATCTCACTACCCAGAGAGGGTTAGACATTAGATCTCACTACCCAGAGAGGGCTAGACATTAGATCTCACTACCCAGAGAGGGTTAGACATTAGATCTCACTACCCAGAGAGGGCTAGACATTAGATCTCACTACCCAGAGAGGGTTAGACATTAGATCTGACTACCCAGAGAGGGCTAGACATTAGATCTCACTACCCAGAGAGGGTTAGACATTAGATCTCACTACCCAGAGAGGGTTAGACATTAGATCTCACTACCCAGAGAGGGTTAGACATTAGATCTCACTACCCAGAGAGGGTTAGACATTAGATCTCACTACCCAGAGAGGGCTAGACATTAGATCTCACTACCCAGAGAGGGTTAGACATTAGATCTCACTACCCATAGAGGGCTAGACATTAGATCTCACTACCCAGAGAGGGTTAGTCATTAGATCTCACTACCCAGAGAGGGCTAGACATTAGATCTCACTACTCAGAGAGGGTTAGACATTAAATCTCACTACCCAGAGAGGGCTAGACATTAGATCTCACTACCCAGAGAGGGCTAGACATTAGATCTCACTACCTAGAGAGGGTTAGACATTAGATCTCACTGCCCAGAGAGGGCTAGACATCAGATCTCACTACCCAGAGAGGGTTAGACATTAGATCTCACTACCCAGAGAGGGCTAGACATCAGATCTCACTACCCAGACAGGGTTAGACATTAGATCTCACTACCCAGAGAGGGTTAGACATCAGATCTCACTACCCAGAGAGGGTTAGACATCAGATCTCACTACCCAGAGAGGGTTAGACATTAGATCTCACTACCCAGAGAGGGTTAGACATTAGATCTCACTACCCAGAGAGGGTTAGACATTAGATCTCACTACCCAGAGAGGGTTAGACATTTGATCTCCCTACCCAGAGAGGGTTAGACATTAGATCTCACTACCCAGAGAGGGTTAGACATTAGATCTCACTACCCAGAGAGGGTTAGACATTAGATCTCACTACCCAGAGAGGGTTAGACATTAGATCTCACTACCCAGAGAGGGCTAGACATTAGATCTCACTACCCAGAGAGGGTTAGACATTAGATCTCACTACCCAGAGAGGGCTAGACATTAGATCTCACTACCCAGAGAGGGTTAGACATTAGATCTGACTACCCAGAGAGGGCTAGACATTAGATCTCACTACCCAGAGAGGGTTAGACATTAGATCTCACTACCCAGAGAGGGTTAGACATTAGATCTCACTACCCAGAGAGGGTTAGACATTAGATCTCACTACTCAGAGAGGGTTTGACATTAGATCTCACTACCCAGAGAGGGCTAAACATTAGATCTCACTACCCAGAGAGGGTTAGACATTAGATCTCACTACCTAGAGAGGGTTAGACATTAGATCTCACTACCCATAGAGGGCTAGACATTAGATCTCACTACCCAGAGAGGGTTAGACATTAGATCTCACTACCCAGTGAGGGTTAGACATTAGATCTCACTACCCAGAGAGGGTTAGACATTAGATCTCACTACCCAGAGAGGGTTAGACATTAGATCTCACTACCCAGAGAGGGTTAGACATTAGATCTCACTATCCAGAGAGGGTTAGACATTAGATCTCACTACCCAGAGAGGGTTAGACATTAGATCTCACTACCCAGAGAGGGTTAGACATTAGATCTCACTACACAGAGAGGGTTAGACATTAGATCTCACTACCCAGAGAGGGCTAGACATTAGATCTCACTACCCAGAGACCAGCGAGAGTTTGAAATAACCACGAAATGAAAGAGAAATATTCCCACTTGTGATATTCCTTGAAGTGGGATGTGAACCCTGGACCTTGTTGTCTTGGTGCCAAAATCTTGCCTCTAGAACACCCAGTCCCCCTGTTCTTAAGTAATTTACGTTGTATCTATCTATCTATCTATCTATCTATCTATCTATCTATCTATCTATCTATCTATCTATCTATCTATCTATCTATCTATCTATCTATCTATCTATCTATCTATCTATCTATCTATCTATCTATCTATCTATCTATCTATCTATCTATCTATCTATCTATCTATCTATCTATCTATCTATCTATCTATCTATCTATCTATCTATCTATCTATCTATCTATCTATCTATCTATCTATCTATCTATCTATCTATCTATCTATCTATCTGTCTGTCTGTCTATCTATCTGTCTGTCTGTCTGTCTGTCTGTCTGTCTGTCTGTCTGTCTGTCTGTCTGTCTGTCTGTCTGTCTGTCTGTCTGTCTGTCTGTCTGTCTGTCTGTCTGTCTATTTATCTATTGACCTTTCGAGCCGTAGCATAGACTCAGACACTCTTTCTCATATATTAATGTGTATTCTAGCAGATTTCAATCATTGTAAAGATCTTCTATAATGGTCATATCGAAGAAATAATCATCACCAGCATGCAGCATAAAAATAAAGAGGACAAGGTAAAGGTAAAGTACGAGACTTGAACCGGCGTCCTAGCACGCGAGTTTACACCCATATGTGCTCGACCGCCTATCCAGAAATGTTCGGATATTTCTGTATAGTGTAGCCTCAAGCATCGAAACTCAGATGCGAAGCGACATTCCTCACCTTCCCAGGGTAATACCCTGGTACCCATTTTTGCCAACGGCTGGGTCGACCGTGGGGGTATTTTTTTTTCCCAACCATGAGCCCGATTCACACTGCTCCCAGCGGGAATCGAACACGGGTTGTCCGAACGTTGGTAGTCCAGTCGGGTGGTTTTCCCAACTCGGCTACCGAGCACATTTGAAACAAGTGCAACGATTCAAATACTTGGGCACAATAATCACATCGGATGGAAGATACACCACGGAAATAAAAAGCAGAGTAGCGCAGGCCAAAATAGCATTTCAGAAAATGAAAAATATCTTATGCAACCAATTTTTGTCAATAGAAATGAGAAAGGGAGTTCATCGGTGCTATATAGAACCAATTCTAACCTATGGAAGCGAATCATGGACAGTAGACAAGCAAATGAAAAGACGATTAGAGGCCACAGAGATGGGATTTCTCAGAAGAATGTTGAAAGTTCCCTGGACAGCTAAAAAAAACCAATGAGGAAGTTCTCAAAGAGGCCAACACAAAAAGGGAGCTCCTAAAAAACATCAGAAAGAAGCAATCAACATTTTTCGGGCACATCATGAGAAGAGGAAAGTTGGAATACTTGGTTACAACTGGCAAAATAAAAGGAAATAGAGATCGCGGACGACAAAGAGAGAAAATTCTGGATAGCTTGGTGTCATGGCATGGAAAACAGTCAACAACAGAACTGATACGATGTACTGTAGATAGAAGATTGTGGAAGGTCATGATCGCCTACGCCAACCGGTATGGCACGTGATGATGATGAATGATCTTCTATCAAATCTCGCCATTTGTCACTGTTCTGTGCAAGCAACTATCTCATTTAGGGAGCCGTTTCCTGCTGCTCTTGCCTCTCTGATCAATGTTCTTCTCAGTGTCTCTCTTAATTTACATGAATGCATCTTAATTGTATTATTAATTAATTTAAATGAATCCACCTTAACTATAGTCTTCAATTCTTGTTTGTTGTATAATGTTATGTTCTGTACCTCATCTTTATCATGTATGAAGTACTATTCTAGCAATAAAGAAACGAAACAAACATGAGCTACCTCCGAAGATCCTGCCAGATGACATATGATACCAGGACAAGGATGCCAGCGGCAACAACCCCCATGACAGTGAGAGGGTAATCTACCCATGATGACGTCAGATATTCCATGGTTCTGGTGATAGAATAAAGGGAAAAAATTTATCTCTAATTTCCAAGATTATATTTGAATCTCAAGGTCATCAGTGCATAATTTTAAGTAGTCACATTTTCCTGGAAACGAAAAAAATACAAACAAAAGGATTGGTTCATTGCAGCAGCACATTGTGATGTGTTAACATCACAGTAAAACACCGTAACTAAATATACACCAAGCAATGTTACAGCAATGATGGATGAAGATACTTTATGTTGAAATCACAGTTCCCAGTTTAATATTGACATCTGATAACATTGGGTGCATAAATATTCTTGTTTTTTTCCTTCCACAATCTTCTATCCACAGTCATCGTATCAGTTATGTTGTTGACTGTTTACCATGCCGTGACACCAAGCTATCCAGTATTTTCTCTCTTTGTCGTCCGCGATCTCTCTTTCCTTCTATTTTGCCATTTGTAACCAAGTATTCCAATTTTCCTCTCCCCATGATGTGCCTGAAAAATGTTGATTGCTTCTTTCTGATGTTTTTTAAGAGCTCCCTTTTTGTGTTGGCCTCTTTGATAACTTCCTCATTGGTCTTTTTAGCTTTCCAGGGAACTTTCAACATTCTTCTGAGAAATCCCATCTCTGTGGCCTCTAATCGTCTTTTCATTTGTTTGTCTACTGTCCGTGATCCGCGTCCATAGGTCAGAATTGGTTCTATATAGCACCGATGAACTTTCTTTCTCATCTCTATTAAAATTATCATTCTATTAAATTAATGATGTTTAGTAGTTTAATGATGTTTAGTGGATTAATAATGTTTAGTTGATTAATAATGTTTAGTGGATTAATAATGTTTAGTGATTAGAGATGTTTAGTGGATTAATAATGTTTAGATGATTAATGAGGTTTAGCAGATTAATGATATTTAGTTGTGCTGAAGTCGGATGTGTTGAGCCGAAAGTGGCAAATATCACAGTTTTAATGCAAACCACAACACAACGCAGACACGCCCACTTAACGCCCTTTTAAGGGCGGATGACGAAGAGGTGTGATCCTTTAGTCATCGGGTGAACGCAAACGAACGAATGATGATGATGTAGATTAATGATGCTTAGTAGATTAATGATGCTTAGTAGATTAATGATGCTTAGTAGATTAATGATGCTTAGTAGATTAATGATGCTTAGTAGATTAATGATACTTAGTAGATTAATGATGTTTAGTAGATTAATGATACTTAGTAGATTAATGATACTTAGTAGATTAATGATGTTTAGTAGATTAATGATGCTTAGTAGATTAATGATACTTAGTAGATTAATAATGTTTAGTAGATTAATGATGCTTAGTAGATTAATGATGCTTAGTAGATTAATGATGTTTAGTAGATTAATTATTCTTAGTCAATTAATAATGTTTAGTAGATTAATTATTCTTGGTTAATTAATAATGTTTAGTAGATTAATGATGTTTAGTGGATTAGTGATGTGACTAGCTCCTTGTATGTGCCTTTAGTAGATTAATGATGTTTAGTTGATTAATTATTATTTTCATTATTATTTATTATATATTATTTTTATTATTATAATTAATGAGTCATGTTACAAAAATCTTGCTAAAAGTTATACAAGGAAGGATTGATAATAAAATCAATACTGAATTTGATGAGCAGAAATTATTTGGATTTAGGAAAAATAGCGGGACAAAAGAAGCCATATTCTGCATGAGAACATTAATCGAAAAGTACACAGAAGTAAACAAACCAATATATGCCTGCTTCATAGACTACACCAAAGCTTTTGATAGAGTACACCACAAACAACTTATAGAATGCCTAAAAGAGATATATCTAGATGACATGGACATACGACTAATATGTAATCTATACTGGGAGCAAACAGCAATAATAAAATATAACAAAGACTCTACACCCACTGATATAAAAAGAGGAGAAAGACAAGGATGCATCCTATCACCAAGCTTGTTCAATCTATACACTGAGCAAATCTTTAAAAACATCATAAAGATGCCAGGCCTACAAATTGATGGAAAGATAATTAATAATCTAAGATATGCTGATGATACTGTACTACTAGCAGAAAATCCTAAAGATCTACAACAATTATTTAATGAAATAAACATGACAAGCAAACAATATTCACTAGATATGAATATCAAAAAGACTAAAACTATGATCACAAACAAAGGAAATACTCAAAACCCACAAGTGGATATCAAAATTGAAGGGACAGACCTGGAGAAAGTTCAGAACTTCAACTACCTTGGACATACTATAACCAGTGATGGAAAATGTACAACTGAAATAAACAAAAGAATAGGAATGGCAAAAAGTAATTTTAATGTCACGAAGAACATACTAACATCAAAACAAATAACACCAGGGCTAAAACTAAGAATAGCAAAATGTTACATCTTCTCAATATTCCTATATGGTGAAGAAACATGGACATTTTTGAGGGCATGTTAAAAGACACAACAGCCTACTAAAAGTAATCCTGGAGAGGAAAATACTAGGTAAAAGAGGCAGAGGCAGACCAAGACTAACATGGACGGATAACATCAAACGATGGACAAATCAACCGATGACAACCTGCACCATCAAAGCAAGAGACAGAGCAGAATGGCGCTCCATGGTAGTCAACCTTCGTTGCGGAGACGGCACTCGATGATGATGATGATGAATTGAATAATGATGTTTAGTTGATTAATGATGCTTAGTAAATTAATCCTTATGATATTGTTTTAAACTGATGTGTTTAAAATATTGAAATGTTTACATTAAAAGGCGCCTAAAACGATAACAACAACAATTATAACATAACTATCGGTTGGCAGAAGAAATTAATTATCACAATTTATCTGTTAATTTTTTCTATCAAATTCTGTGTGAATAAAGTAAATTCAACAAGAATGAGAATAACATAGAAAATAATCAATGCCACGGCTTTAACTATATTCCACATCTATCCATAATGTCCAACAACATGATATCCACCCCACTTTTCACTTTAACACAATAGCCATGCCACATGTAATGACAAATAATGCAGCCAAATGCCAAAGTATAATCTTGATTGTTAGAAATTAGTGCACAATTTGGATCAGGGGTTTTCATATATTTGGGGACGTGGTCCATCCCTAGAAGAAAGGAAAAGACAGAAAATATAAATGTTATATTAAAGCAACTGAGCTGAAAGCTGTTGGCGACTCATAGTTGACTGTTATCTTTAGAGTCAATGAACTAAAACTGAACGAGATCCTAATTTACATTCCGGTTGTGAATGAGATTAGACTTATCAGTCCTGGCCATGCGAGTAGGGATCACAAAGGGAAGGCAACTCAATACTCACTCGATGCTGAAGTCGGATGATTTGGGCTCAAATTGGATCAGAGCTGCAGATATCACACACAAATCGTTGTAAGTAAAGGCGCATGTGCGCCACTTTAACACCATTTAACGGTGGACGTCGAAAAGTAGTTGGGTGAACGCAAAACAAATCACACACACACACACGCACGCACACACGCACACACACACGCACACGCGCACACACACTATTGCTAGCTGCAACCTTTACACATCTTACAAAACAGCTCTTTCAGCGATCAGCTACTGTTATTCGTTTAGACATTTAGACATTTAGATGTTTAGACATTTAGACATTTAAACAATTAGACATTTAGACATTTAAACAATTAGTCATTTAGACATTTAGATGTTTAGACATTTAGACATTTAAACAATTAGACATTTAGACATTTAAACAATTAGACATTTAGACATTTAGATGTTTAGACATTTAGACATTTAAACAATTAGACATTTAAACAATTAGACATTTAGACATTTAAACAATTAAACATTTAGACATTTAGACAATTAGACATTTAGATTTTTAGACATTTAAACAATTAGACATTTAGACATTTAAACAATTAGTCATTTAGACATTTAGATGTTTAGACATTTAGACATTTAAACAATTAGACATTTAGACATTTAAACAATTAGACATTTAGACATTTAGATGTTTAGACATTTAGACATTTAAACAATTAGACATTTAAACAATTAGACATTTAGACATTTAAACAATTAAACATTTAGACATTTAGACAATTAGACATTTAGATTTTTAGACATTTAAACAATTAGACATTTAGACATTTAAACAATTAAACATTTAAACAATTAAACATGTAGACGATTATACATTTAAACAATTAGACATTTAGACATTTAAACAATTAAACATGTAGACGATTATACATTTAAACAATTAGACATTTAGTCGTTTAGACATTTAGACATTTAAACAATTAAACATTTAGACATGTAGACGATTAGAAATTTAAACAATTAGACATTTAGACGTTTAGACATTTATACGTCTAGAGATTTAAACAATTAGACATTTAGATGTTTAGACATTTAGACGTTTACACGTTCTGACATTTTGACATTTAGACCAGATAAGATCATGAATAAATTTGAGGTCATCACCGGTTTCCCATAACATGGCATGCAGGATTTTTTCTATGGGCCCTATTTGCGTTCTTCAAGTCCTACAGTCCTGTAGGACATGCTCTGGAGTTTGGATGTTCCACAGTCAAGTGTTTGTAGGTGTGCTCTAAGGTGATAGTGACCTTTTTGAGACTTGATATCTTGGTCTGCTCATGTCTGTTGAGTTTGTTTAAGCTGTCGTGTTCTGGCTCATATTCTTATATATATATATCTGCTCTATTCTATCTATAGAACCAGTTTATTTGCAGTAAGGAATTCCCTATATCTTCTCTATTCTCTCTATAGAACCAGTTTAATTGTAGTAAGGAATTCCCTATATCTTCTCTAATCTCTCTATAGAACCAGTTTAATTGTAGTAAGGAATTCCCTATATCTTCTCTAATCTCTCTATAGAACCAGTTTAATTGTAGTAAGGAATTCCCTATATCTTCTCTAATCTCTCTATAGAACCAGTTTAATTGTAGTAAGGAATTCCCTATATCTTCTCTAATCTCTCTATAGAACCAGTTTAATTGTAGTAAGGAATTCCCTATATTTTCTCTATTATCTCTATAGAACCATATTAATTGTAGTAAGGAATTCCCTATATCTTCTCTAATCTCTCTATAGAACCAGTTTAATTGTAGTAAGGAATTCCCTATATTTTCTCTATTCTATCTATAGAACCATATTAATTGTAGTAAGGAATTCCCTATATTTTCTCTATTCTATGTATAGAACCATATTAATTGTAGTAAGGAATTCCCTATATTTTCTCTATTCTATCTATAGAACCATATTAATTGTAGTAAGGAATTCCCTATATTTTCTCTATTCTATCTATAGAACCATATTAATTGTAGTAAGGAATTCCCTATATCTTCTCTAATCTCTCTATAGAACCAGTTTAATTGTAGTAAGGAATTCCCTATATCTTCTCTATTCTATCTGTAGAACCATATTAATTGTAGTAAGGAATTCCCTATATCTTCTCTAATCTCTCTATAGAGCCATATTAATTGTAGTAAGGAATTCCCTATATCTTCTCTATTCTATCTATAGAACCAGTTTAATTGTAGTAAGGAATTCCCTATATCTTCTCTATTCTATCTATAGAACCATATTAATTGTAGTAAGGAATTCCCTATATTTTCTCTAATCTCTCTATAGAACCAGTTTAATTGTAGTAAGGAATTCCCTATATCTTCTCTATTCTATCTATAGAACCATATTAATTGTAGTAAGGAATTCCCTATATTTTCTCTATTATCTCTATAGAACCAGTTTAATTGTAGTAAGGAATTCCCTATATCTTCTCTATTCTATCTATAGAACCATATTAATTGTAGTAAGGAATTCCCTATATCTTCTCTATTATCTCTATAGAACCAGTTTAATTGCAGTAAGGAATTCTCTATATCCGCTCTACCACTTATCACAGTATTTTCCAAAATGCATCGGTAAACTTCGCTCTGAGAGGGTAGCTCCGTGCACGTCGTACTCGGCTGTACTGGCGACTGTTCCAAACCTCCTTAGTCTCTTCTAACGACATCAGCAGCAGGTAACAATAGCTCTACTCTTTCCATACAACTATCTTCTTTTTGATTTCCTAGTTTGTTTTAGAGTTATTTATTGTATTTATTTCTTTGAAGCTCTTATGTTGGTTGGACTGTTGACGGCTCCAACTTTCGCTTGCTAGTTCATCTGCTTTCTTGTTTCTAGAGATGTCACATCATGCTGGCATCCATTGTTGGACTAACTCTGACTTTTCTGACTGTGAACAAATATTGCTCTTATTTCCTGAATGTGTCTGTCCTGTTGTGGGGTTGACATCACTTGTATGACTGACCATCCATCACAGAGGATGACAATTTTAGAACTTATGAACTCTTGTGTGTTGAAAGTTTAAATTACTGATTCTGACTGATGCACTGTCAGTACTATCAGCTCTAAAAATCCCCAAGAACAATGAACTAGATGACTTGAGAACAACCCTGGACCAACTATGCAGTAACTTCCAGAGTGTAGTCATTCTGTGGATACCATCACACTGTAATATACACGGGAACGAACGCGCAGACAAATTAGCTAAAGAGGGAGGGAGATTACCACAAGAGAACATCCGCTCAGTTATGATGAAACCAAACCGATCCTCAAAGTCAGTACCATGAAAAATGGAAACGAGAACACCCAAAGCATAACAAGAGGGACGGATGCCACCAACTATCAAAGAGGGATCAAGTCATCATACTTCGCCTACGCACTGGCCACAATAGAATGAGAAATCACATGTTCACCAAATTCAAAATAGGTACAACCAGCCTATGCCACTATACACTGGACAATATGACAATATCACTGGACTATCTATCTATCTATCTATCTATCTATCTATCTATCTATATATCTATCTATCTATCTATCTATCTATCTATCTATCTATCTATCTATCTATCTATCTATCTATCTATCTATCTATCTATCTATCTATCTATCTATCTATCTATCTATCTATCTATCTATCTATCTATCTATCTATCTATCTATCTATCTATCTATCTATCTATCTATCTATCTATCTATCTATCTATCTGTCTATCTGTCTATCTGTCTATCTGTCTATCTGTCTGTCTGTCTGTCTGTCTGTCTGTCTGTCTGTCTATCTATCTATCCACTAACCAATCAATCTTTCTATATATCTATACACATATATTGTTTAGCGTAGTTCATGTTATTCAATGTTGCCCTTTTAAGGGCGGATGACGAAGAGGTGTGATCCTTTAGTCATCGGGTGAACGCAAACGAACGAATGATGATGATGTAGATTAATGATGCTTAGTAGATTAATGATGCTTAGTAGATTAATGATGCTTAGTAGATTAATGATGCTTAGTAGATTAATGATGCTTAGTAGATTAATGATACTTAGTAGATTAATGATGTTTAGTAGATTAATGATACTTAGTAGATTAATGATACTTAGTAGATTAATGATGTTTAGTAGATTAATGATGCTTAGTAGATTAATGATACTTAGTAGATTAATAATGTTTAGTAGATTAATGATGCTTAGTAGATTAATGATGCTTAGTAGATTAATGATGTTTAGTAGATTAATTATTCTTAGTCAATTAATAATGTTTAGTAGATTAATTATTCTTGGTTAATTAATAATGTTTAGTAGATTAATGATGTTTAGTGGATTAGTGATGTGACTAGCTCCTTGTATGTGCCTTTAGTAGATTAATGATGTTTAGTTGATTAATTATTATTTTCATTATTATTTATTATATATTATTTTTATTATTATAATTAATGAGTCATGTTACAAAAATCTTGCTAAAAGTTATACAAGGAAGGATTGATAATAAAATCAATACTGAATTTGATGAGCAGAAATTATTTGGATTTAGGAAAAATTGCGGGACAAAAGAAGCCATATTCTGCATGAGAACATTAATCGAAAAGTACACAGAAGTAAACAAACCAATATATGCCTGCTTCATAGACTACACCAAAGCTTTTGATAGAGTACACCACAAACAACTTATAGAATGCCTAAAAGAGATATATCTAGATGACATGGACATACGACTAATATGTAATCTATACTGGGAGCAAACAGCAATAATAAAATATAACAAAGACTCTACACCCACTGATATAAAAAGAGGAGAAAGACAAGGATGCATCCTATCACCAAGCTTGTTCAATCTATACACTGAGCAAATCTTTAAAAACATCATAAAGATGCCAGGCCTACAAATTGATGGAAAGATAATTAATAATCTAAGATATGCTGATGATACTGTACTACTAGCAGAAAATCCTAAAGATCTACAACAATTATTTAATGAAATAAACATGACAAGCAAACAATATTCACTAGATATGAATATCAAAAAGACTAAAACTATGATCACAAACAAAGGAAATACTCAAAACCCACAAGTGGATATCAAAATTGAAGGGACAGACCTGGAGAAAGTTCAGAACTTCAACTACCTTGGACATACTATAACCAGTGATGGAAAATGTACAACTGAAATAAACAAAAGAATAGGAATGGCAAAAAGTAATTTTAATGTCACGAAGAACATACTAACATCAAAACAAATAACACCAGGGCTAAAACTAAGAATAGCAAAATGTTACATCTTCTCAATATTCCTATATGGTGAAGAAACATGGACATTTTTGAGGGCATGTTAAAAGACACAACAGCCTACTAAAAGTAATCCTGGAGAGGAAAATACTAGGTAAAAGAGGCAGAGGCAGACCAAGACTAACATGGACGGATAACATCAAACGATGGACAAATCAACCGATGACAACCTGCACCATCAAAGCAAGAGACAGAGCAGAATGGCGCTCCATGGTAGTCAACCTTCGTTGCGGAGACGGCACTCGATGATGATGATGATGAATTGAATAATGATGTTTAGTTGATTAATGATGCTTAGTAAATTAATCCTTATGATATTGTTTTAAACTGATGTGTTTAAAATATTGAAATGTTTACATTAAAAGGCGCCTAAAACGATAACAACAACAATTATAACATAACTATCGGTTGGCAGAAGAAATTAATTATCACAATTTATCTGTTAATTTTTTCTATCAAATTCTGTGTGAATAAAGTAAATTCAACAAGAATGAGAATAACATAGAAAATAATCAATGCCACGGCTTTAACTATATTCCACATCTATCCATAATGTCCAACAACATGATATCCACCCCACTTTTCACTTTAACACAATAGCCATGCCACATGTAATGACAAATAATGCAGCCAAATGCCAAAGTATAATCTTGATTGTTAGAAATTAGTGCACAATTTGGATCAGGGGTTTTCATATATTTGGGGACGTGGTCCATCCCTAGAAGAAAGGAAAAGACAGAAAATATAAATGTTATATTAAAGCAACTGAGCTGAAAGCTGTTGGCGACTCATAGTTGACTGTTATCTTTAGAGTCAATGAACTAAAACTGAACGAGATCCTAATTTACATTCCGGTTGTGAATGAGATTAGACTTATCAGTCCTGGCCATGCGAGTAGGGATCACAAAGGGAAGGCAACTCAATACTCACTCGATGCTGAAGTCGGATGATTTGGGCTCAAATTGGATCAGAGCTGCAGATATCACACA
This sequence comes from Megaustenia siamemsis, assembly GCA_032433765.1. Lineage (NCBI taxonomy): Eukaryota > Metazoa > Mollusca > Gastropoda > Stylommatophora > Ariophantidae > Megaustenia > Megaustenia siamemsis. Next base: position 16,327,077 of record JAVIAB010000008.1, read on the forward strand.
CAAATCGTTGTAAGTAAAGGCGCATGTGCGCCACTTTAACACCATTTAACGGTGGACGTCGAAAAGTAGTTGGGTGAACGCAAAACAAATCACACACACACACACGCACGCACACACGCACACACACACGCACACGCGCACACACACTATTGCTAGCTGCAACCTTTACACATCTTACAAAACAGCTCTTTCAGCGATCAGCTACTGTTATTCGTTTAGACATTTAGACATTTAGATGTTTAGACATTTAGACATTTAAACAATTAGACATTTAGACATTTAAACAATTAGTCATTTAGACATTTAGATGTTTAGACATT
>JAVIAB010000008.1:16334896-16347396 GCA_032433765.1 Megaustenia siamemsis
GGTTTCCTCTGCAGCGCCTTGAACCGGCTGTATAGTTGGTTGTTGTCGGGGATACACAGTTTGCCCTCTTATCTAAACCTCTTCTGGTTTAAACCAACATCTTTATAAGAGCGAGCTCCAACGCTTGCAATATGTCATCGCCTGTTGTGGTGTCTCAGTTCAAAAGTTACATTTTTTCATTTAAACCCCCGAGTTCAAAACACAACACAAGGAGCCTTCAGCAAATGTTGTGAGAATCATCATCATCATCATCAAGTGCCGTACGGTTGCCGTTGGTGATCATGTCCCTCCACAATCTTCTATCTACAGTCCATCGTATCAGTTTTGTTGTTGACTGTTTTCCATGCCATGACAGCTATCCAGTATTTTCTCTCTTTGCCGTCCGCGATCTCTCTTTCTTTTTATTTTGCCAGTTGTAACCAAGTATTCCAACTTTCCTCTTCTCATGATGTGCCCGAAAATGTTGATTGCTTCTTTCTGATGTTTTTTAAGAGCTCCCTTTTTGTGTTGGCCTCTTTGAGAACTTCCTCATTGGTCTTTTTAGCTGTCCAGGGAACTTTCAACATTCTTCTGAGAAATCCCATCTCTGTGGCCTCCAATCGTCTTTTCATTTGTTTGTCCACTGTACATGATTCGCTTCCATAGGTCAGAATTGGTTCTATATAGCAAGTGATGAACTCTCTTTCTCATTTTTATTGACATAGATTTGTTGCATAAGATATTTTTAACCTTCTGAAATGCTATTTTGGTCTGAGCTATTCTGCTTTTTATTTCTGTGGTGCATCTCCCATCCGATGTTATTACTGTGCCCAATTATTTGAAGCGTTGCACTTGTTTCAGATTTATCTCGTTTATTTTTATGATGCATGATGGTGGTGATTGTTTCTTCGATATAACCATTACTTCTGTTTTCTTACTATTCAGACTGAGACCTTTCTTGTTGCTTTCTTTTACGATTATGTCTATCATTTCTTGTAGTTCATTCTCTGTCTCTGCTATTAAGACTGTGTCATCCGCATATCGCAAATTATTTATGTTGTGACCGTTGACTTCAATTCCTTTTTTGTCTACTATTGATCTCATAATATATTCGTTGTAAAGTGAAAACAAATCCGGCGACAGAACACGGCCTTGTCTGACTCCTTGCTTTATATATTGTAATTGTCCTGTTTTGTTGTTAATTCGTATAGCTGTTGTTTGTTGCCAGTACATGTTTTTTTATGATTCGCAGATCCTTGCCATCAATGTTTAATTTCTCCAGCATATTGATTATTTCCACATGCTTTACTTTGTCAAATGCTTTCGTGTAGTCTATAAAGCACATATATAGATCTTTCTTTACCTCTATAGATCTTTTTATCAATATTCTTAAGATGTATATATATTGCATTATTGGTGCCCTTTCCTTCCACAAATCCATGTGAGAATACCGGACCAAATGGTCGACCACGAAAAAGATGGATGGATGGAATATTAGAAGCACTAGGAAACATCGATTCCCGCTGGGAGCAGTGTGAATTCTACTCGTGGTTGAAACAAAAAATACCCCTACGGTCGACCCAGCCGTTGGCAGAAATGGGTACCAGGGTATTACCCTGGGAAGGTGTGGAATGTCGCCTCGCATCTGAGTTTCGATGCTTGAGGCGACACTATACAGAAATCTCCGAATATTTCTGGATAGGTGGTCGAGCACATATGGGTGGAAACTCGCCTGCTAAGACGCCGGTTCAAGTCTCGTACTTTACCTTTACTTATACCAGCAGCAGAGGTGAACAGAAGAGCAAAAAAACCGCAAATTATATCTCCCCTCGACGCTGAAAGGCAAATGAGGAAAGAAAGCAGAAGAGGAAGAAGAAACCCCGAGTTACAATCTTCAATTCCAACAATATGTAGTTCTAGTTGTTAACTAATTACAACTACAACTACAACTACAACTACAACTACAACTACAATTACAACTACAACTACAACTACAACTACAACTACAACTACAACTACAATTACAACTACAACTACAACTACAATTACAACTACAACTACAACTACAACTATAACTACAACTACAATTACAACTACAACTACAACTACAATTACAACAACAACTACAACTACAACTACAACTACAACTACAACTACAATTACAACTACAACTACAACTACAATTACAACTACAACTACAATTACAACTACAACTACAACTACAACTACAACTACAACTACAACTACAACTACAATTACAACTACAACTACAACTACAACTACAACTACAATTACAACTACAACTACAACTACAACTACAATTACAACTACAACTACAACTACAACTATAACTACAACTACAATTACAACTACAACTACAACTACAACTACAACTACAATTACAACTACAACTACAACTACAATTACAACTACAACTACAACTACAACTACAACTACAATTACAACTACAACTACAATTACAACTACAACTACAACTACAACTACAATTACAACTACAACTACAACTACAACTACAATTACAACTACAACTACAACTACAACTACAATTACAACTACAACTACAACTACGTATTGTTGGAAGTGAAGATTGCACAGCGGGGAAGCTCTTCATCGTTGAAAGATCAAGATTGTTTCACTCTCTTGTGACACGGGCTATTGTAAGTGACGTTTCTTTAAGCCCCGCTGTGGTTTTTTTATAGGCTATCAGCTGTTTAATCATAAGTCGCTAAAAGTTCCTAGAGCTTCTTTGTCCGTGTACATGTCTTTATTTCTCGAGTCCTAACTTCTTGTACATGTCTTTATTTCTCGAGTCCTAGCTCCTTGTACATGTCTTTATTTCTCGAGTCCTAGCTCCTTGTACATGTCTTTATTTCTCGAGTCCTAACTTCTTGTACATGTCTTTATTTCTCGAGTCCTAGCTCCTTGTACATGTCTTTATTTCTCGAGTCCTAGCTCCTTGTACATGTCTTTATTTCTCGAGTCCTAGCTCCTTGTACATGTCTTTATTTCTCGTATCCTAGCTCCTTGTACATGTCTTTATTTCTCGAGTCCTAGCTCCTTGTACATGTCTTTATTTCTCGTATCCTAGCTCCTTGTACATGTCTTTATTTCTCGAGTCCTAGCTCCTTGTACATGTCTTTATTTCTCGAGTCCTAGCTCCTTGTACATGTCTTTATTTCTCGTATCCTAGCTCCTTGTACGTGTCTTTATTTCTCGAGTCCTAACTTCTTGTACATGTCTTTATTTCTCGAGTCCTAGCTCCTTGTACATGTCTTTATTTCTCGAGTCCTGGAACCTTGTACATGTCTTTATTTCTCGTATCCTAGCTCCTTGTACATGTCTTTATTTCTCGTATCCTAGCTCCTTGTACGTGTCTTTATTTCTTGTATCCTAGCTCCTTGTACATGTCTTTATTTCTCGTATCCTAGCTCCTTGTACGTGTCTTTATTTCTCGAGTCATAGCTCCTTGTACATGTCTTTATTTCTCGTATCCTAGCTCCTTGTACATGTCTTTATTTCTCGAGTCATAGCTCCTTGTACATGTCTTTATTTCTCATATCCTAGCTCCTTGTACATGTCTTTATTTCTCGTATCCTAGCTCCTTGTACGTGTCTTTATTTCTCGAGTCATAGCTCCTTGTACATGTCTTTATTTCTCGTATCCTAGCTCCTTGTACATGTCTTTATTTCTCGTATCCTAGCTCCTTGTACATGTCTTTATTTCTCGTGTCCTAGCTCCTTGTACGTGTCTTTATTTCTCGTATCCTAGCTCCTTGTACGTGTTTTTATTTCTCGTATCCTAGCTCCTTGTACATGTCTTTATTTCTCGTATCCTAGCTCCTTGTACGTGTCTTTATTTCTCGTATCCTAGCTCCTTGTACATGTCTTTATTTCTCGTGTCCTAGCTCCTTGTACATGTCTTTATTTCTCGTGTCCTTGTTCCTTGTACGTGTCTTTATTTCCTGAGTCCTAGCTCCTTGTACATGTCTTTATTTCCTGAGTCCTAGCTCCTTGTACATGTCTTTATTTCTCGAGTCCTAGCTCCTTGTACATGTCTTTATTTCTCGAGTCCTAGCTCCTTGTACATGTCTTTATTTCCTGAGTCCTAGCTCCTTGTACATGTCTTTATTTCTCGAGTCCTAGCTCCTTGTACATGTCTTTATTTCCTGAGTCCTAGCTCCTTGTACATGTCTTTATTTCCTGAGTCCTAGCTCCTTGTACATGTCTTTATTTCTCGAGTCCTAGCTCCTTGCACATGTCTTTATTTCCTGAGTCCTAGCTCCTTGTACATGTCTTTATTTCTCGAGTCCTAGCTCCTTGTACATGTCTTTATTTCCTGAGCCCTAGCTCCTTGTACATGTCTTTATTTCTCATGTCCTAGCTCCTTGTATATGCTTTTATTTCTGGATTCCTAACCCACTGTACACGCCTTTATTTATTTAGTGCTAGTTCCCTGTACAAACCTGTATTTACTTAGTGCTAGTTCCTTCTACAAACCATTATTTATTTAGTACTAGTTCCTTCTACAAACCTTTATTTATTTAGTACTAGTTCCTTCTACAATCCTTTATTTATTTAGTACTAGTTCCTTCTACAAACCTTTATTTATTTAGTACTAGTTCCTTCTACAAACCTTTATTTATTTAGTACTAGTTCCCTCTAAAAACCTGTATTTACTTAGTGCTAGTTCCTTCTTCAAACCTTTATTTATTTAGTGCTAGTTCCTTCTACAAAACTTTATTTATTTAGTGCTAGTTCCTTCTACAAACCTGTGTTTATTTAGTACTAGTTCCTTCTACAAATCTTTATTTATTTTGTGCTAGTTCCCTCTACAAACCTTTATTTATTTCGTGCTAGTTCCTTCAACAAACAAATTATTTATTTAGTACTAGTTCCTTCTACAAACCTTTATTTATTTAGTACTAGTTCCTTCTACAATCCTTTATTTATTTACTACTAGTTCCTTCTACAGTCCTTTATTTATTTAGTACTAGTTCCTTCTACAAACCTTTATTTATTTAGTACTAGTTCCTTCTACAAACCTTTATTTATTTAGTACTAGTTCCTTCTACAAACCTTTATTTATTTAGTACTAGTTCCTTCTACAAACCTTTATTTATTTAGTACTAGTTCCTTCTACAAACCTTTATTTATTTAGTACTAGTTCCTTCTACAAACCTTTATTTATTTAGTACTAGTTCCTTCTACAAACCTTTATTTATTTAGTACTAGTTCCTTCTACAATCCTTTATTTATTTACTACTATTTCCCTCTACAAACCTTTATTTATTTAGTACTAGTTCCTTCTACAAACCTTTATTTATTTAGTACTAGTTCCTTCTACAAACCTTTATTTATTTAGTAGTAGTTCCTTCTACAAACCTTTATTTATTTAGTACTAGTTCCTTCTACAAACCTTTATTTTTTTAGTACTAGTTCCTTCTACAAACCTTTATTTATTTAGTACTAGTTCCTTCTACGAACCTTTATTTATTTAGTACTAGTTCCTTCTACGAACCTTTATTTATTTAGTACTAGTTCCTTCTACGAACCTTTATTTATTTAGTACTAGTTCCTTCTACAAACCTTTATTTATTTAGTACTACTTCCTTCTACAAACCTTTGTTTATTTAGTACTAGTTCCTTCTACAAACCTTTATTTATTTAGTACTAGTTCCTTCTACAAACCTTTATTTATTTAGTACTAGTTCCTTCTACAAACCTTTATTTATTTAGTACTAGTTCCTTCTACAAACCTTTATTTATTTAGTACTAGTTCCTTCTACAAACCTTTATTTATTTAGTACTAGTTCCTTCTACAAACCTTTATTTATTTAGTACTAGTTCCTTCTACAAACCTTTATTTTTTTAGTACTAGTTCCTTCTACAAACCTTTATTTATTTAGTACTAGTTCCTTCTACGAACCTTTGTTTATTTAGTACTAGTTCCTTCTACGAACCTTTATTTATTTAGTACTAGTTCCTTCTACAAACCTTTATTTATTTAGTACTAGTTCCTTCTACAAACCTTTATTTATTTAGTACTAGTTCCTTCTACGAACCTTTGTTTATTTAGTACTAGTTTCTTCTACGAACCTTTATTTATTTAGTACTAGTTCCTTCTACGAACCTTTGTTTATTTAGTACTAGTTCCTTCTACGAACCTTTATTTATTTAGTACTAGTTCCTTCTACAAACCTTTATTTTTTTAGTACTAGTTCCTTCTACAAACCTATATTTATTTAGTACTAGTTCCTTCTACGAACCTTTGTTTATTTAGTACTAGTTCCTTCTACGAACCTTTATTTATTTAGTACTAGTTCCTTCTACGAACCTTTATTTATTTAGTACTAGTTCCTTCTACAAACCTTTATTTATTTAGTACTAGTTCCTTCTACAAACCTTTATTTATTTAGTACTAGTTCCTTCTACAAACCTTTGTTTATTTAGTACTAGTTTCTTCTACAAACCTTTGTTTATTTAGTACTAGTTCCTTCTACAAACCTTTATTTATTTAGTACTAGTTCCTTCTACAAACCTTTATTTATTTAGTACTAGTTCCTTCTACATAGTTCCTTCTACAAACCTTTATTTATTTAGTACTAGTTCCTTCTACAAACCTTTATTTATTTAGTGCTAGTTCCTTGTACATGCCTATATTTCTGGAGTCCTCAGACTCAGCGTGACACGTAACTGCATATTTTTGTTTTCCTAGAAATGCTAAAACACTGATTGTTCTTTTTAAGCGTTTCAGTTTTTCTTCACATTTTTTTATGAGCAGACTGTCAACATGATCCTTTTTTTTTGCAAATTCAACGCAGTTTCAACTCTTCGACATCAAATGTCTGTTGTAGACTGAACGCTTGTGACATTTGGTGCTTAGTTATGGTTATTCGAAGGCCCAGGTATCACTGCAAACGAATTAAAATCGATAACTAATACTTTGTCACCAGAGCTGGAAGTTGTCAACGACCCAGAGCTGATGGTTTGCGCCAGGATCGGTGAACCAGAACCATCCAGATCCTGCTCCACCTCTCCGCGGTGCCTCAAGTAACAGACTAACCTGTCTAGCCTAGCCAATCGAGTAGGGATCGAAGAGGAAGACAACCCGATACTCAAAAATGTGCTGAAGTCGGATGTGTTAGGCCGAAAGGGGCAAATATCACAGTTATACTGCAAACCACAACACAACGCAGATACGTCCACTTAACGTCATTTTAAGAACGGATGATGAAGAGGAATTATATAGTCTACGAATAATCTAGAATACTTTAGTCATCGGGCGAACGCAAGCAAGCAAATCCATAACTGCTCAACCGCCCGTGCCAGTGGAATCATCCGAATTAACATCCCATCGTAGCATACACACTTTCAGTGTTTTTCCCCAAAACAATCACGACATACACGGTTAAAACTTGTCTTATTGCAAGAAACTTTTTCTATAGAAATAGCAACCTTATCCAGTACGACAATATCTGAGGTTTAATTGGTACAGTTCATCATCATCAAGTACAGGGCCTGCTGGCGTAGGTGATCATTTCTCTCCACAACTTTCGATCTCGGCAGCTATTTATCATTTCTGTTGTTGACCTTCTGCCAAGCCATTCTCTTAAGCTGTCTGTTATTTTTTTCTCTTTGCTTCCCTCTATCTCTTCGTCCCTCAATTTTTCCAGTTGTTACAATATATTCCAGTTGTTGTCTTCTCATTACATGACCAAAAATGATGATTGTTTCTTCCTAATATTGGAAATTAGCTCTCTATTTGCTTTGACCTCTCTCAGAACATCTTCATTTCACTTCTTAGCTGCCCATGGTACTCTCAACATTCTTCTGTAAAACCACATTTCTACAGACTCCAGTGATTTTCTTGTCTGTTGTCCTATTGTCCATGATTCGCATCCATATGTTAAGACTGGCTCTACGTAACATTTAAGAACTCTTTTTCTTGTTTCTATTGTCAAAAATGGATTGCACAGTATCTTCCTCATTTTTTGGAAAGCTTCTTTTGCCCGAGCCATTCTGGATCTCACCTCTTTTGTACATCTTCCGTCTGAGGTTAACAAAGTTCCCAAATATTTAAATTCATTTACCTGTTTTAATATTGCTCCACTTGTCTTTATTTTGCCCTGAGGTGATGTCTTTTTCTTTGTTATTACCATTACCGCTGTCTTTTTGCTATTAAGGCTGAGTCCTTTACTTTTGCTTTCTTTCACTATAGTGTCCAACATGTGTGTATTTTGTATAGTTAATGTCTTTAAGACATCTGGTGTATGCCCTCTTCCGTTTTCTCTACCTTATTTTATGATTTGAAGCTTATCACGATAGTGGGACCAGCTATGTCTTTTACAGTTGTTTATTAATTATATCCCAAATTAAAATTTATTTCTCACTACAAATAGCAACAACATAACTAACACAGAGTCATAACTTCACTAACAGATGCAAGTGAATGCGTTAAAATAACAATATTGTCATTAAGACAAGAACACATTAGCCATAAATTATAACGTCTGACGACTCACTGTTTAATCTTGTTTTCTTCTTAAGCTCACATTTGAACACTCTCTATTAATTATTTTTTTGTAATGTTTCTTTTAATTTACCCCGTTTTCTTTTACCAACTGCTGTTCAAATGAAGGCCTGGCGCTGAAGTCTTGTTTTTTTTTTCTCTCATAGTTTCATTTGATGCAAAGATTCGCCAAAATATACTTCACATTATTTTGAATCATTTATTTTGGAAAGAATCAGCGTAGGTAAGTAAAGGTAAAGTACCCCCGTCACGCCAAGTGGCGTATAGGGAATATGGTGTTAGTGACTATATATTTTACAGACCTTCGGTACATGATTTTGGGGTAATGTGGTCGGTATTACGCCCGTGCCGCTTCACTTTCCCTGAAAAAAATCCGGTACCCATTAAAGGCTGGGTGAACCCGGAATCCGTCGGTTGGGATCGAACCTTACCTCTTGTCCTTTGTAGTCCAGTTCACTAACCACTGAGCTATCGCGGCTCCATAAAGAATCAGCGTGGTTCTTGTATATTTTTGTATAAATACTTTGTCTCTACCAAGGTCTCCATCTGGCAAAGTAGAAGGGAAACTGGAGTGAGTTGGTGAATCTATAGGTAGGACATTGGCCTCAAGACAGGAAGGACCCGGGTTTAAACCCCACAGGAAGCGGTGGTGATTTTTCAAAGTAGGAAAAACTAATTATGATTTCTCTATGACATTACCCTCCCTTGATCTCTTGTGTAGTGAGATTCGATGTCTAGACCTATCGAATAACATCAATAAACAGTATGCCCCGTGTGCACCCGAGCACGTTAAAGCTCCCTTTGCTGTTAACAACGACAAGGGTAGGCCATATCCCGCTGCCCGGGAAAAATTGTCAGCTAAAAACCTACCCACACCGTGTATCCCAGGCGATGTCACGGAGTTCGTGCACGTGGCCAGGATTCTCCTTGGATTTTCTTCATTCTCAAGGGGGATATCACAGCACCCATGAATTCGTCAGGTGTGCAATGATGATGATCCGAGCAAACAAAGAAAAATGGAAGGAAATTTATATAAGAGACATTATATGGAGAGATAACTTTCACTGTAAGAAAGGTCGATTCGCCATTTCTTCCTGGATTTACTGTTAGTAAGTTGACCATCTCCTTCTATTACCTATTCTAAAAGTAAAAAAAACTAAAGTACCCCCCGTCACGCCAAGTGGCGTATAGGGAAATATGGTGTTAGTGACCCTATATTTTACAGACCTTCAGCACATGATTTTTGGGGTAATGTGGTCGGTATTACGCCCGTGCTGCTTTTACTTTCCCAGAAAAAATCCGGTACCCATTTAAGGCTGGGTGAATCCGGAGCCGTCGGTTGGGATCGAACCCTACCCCTTGTCCGTAGTAGTCCAGTTCACTAACCACTGAGCTATCGCGGCTCCCACTAATTTTTAGGGAATTAATTACCTATTCACTGGGTAATAATTGTTAGTCTATTTTCAAAGCAAACGCTGTGAGGCCTAGCAGAGTCTTTTTCATTTATGTTTCGCCGACCACGCAGGCTGATGTTCATGACTCATACGATGTACAACATTTTGTCTTCTACGGACCAGACTATCATAGATGTCAATGTGTCCATCTATCATAGATGTCAATGTGTCCATCTATCATAGATGTCAATGTGTCCATCTATCATAGATGTCAATGTGTCCATCTATCATAGTTGTCAATGTGCCCATCTATCATAGTTGTAATGTATCCATCTATCATCGTTGTCAAATTGTCCATCTATCATAGTTGTCAATGTGTCCATCTATCATAGTTGTCGATGTGTCCACCTATAGTAGTTGTCGATGTATCCACCTATAGTAGTGGTCAATATGTCCACCTATCATAGTTGTCAATATGTCTACCTATCGTTGTTGTCGACGTGTCCACCTATCATAGCTGGCAATATGTTCACTTATCATAGTTGTAAATATGTCCACCTATCATAGTTGTAAATATGTCCACCTATCATAGTTGGCAATATGTCCACTTATCATAGTTGTAAATATGTCCACTTATCATAGTTGTAAATATGTCCACCTATCATAGTTGGCAATATGTCCACTTATCATAGTTGTAAATGTGTCTACTTATCATAGTTGTAAATATGTCCACCTATCATAGTTGTCAATATGTCTACCTATCATAGTTGTCAATATGTCCACCTATCAAAGTTGTCAATATGTCTACCTATCATAGTTGTCAATATGTCCACCTATCATAGTTGTCAATATGTCTACCTATCATAGGTGTCAATATGTCCACCTATCAAAGTTGTCAATATGTCTACCTATCATAGTTGTCAATATGTCCACTTATCATAGTTGTCAATATGTCCACTTATCATAGTTGTCAATATGTCCACCTATCATAGTTGTCAATATGTCCACTTATCATAGTTGTAAATATGTCTACTTATCATAGTTGTAAATATGTCCACCTAATATAGTTGTCAATAAGTCCACCTATCATAGTTGTAAATATGTCTACCTATCATAGTTGTCAATATGTCCACCTATCATAGTTGTCAATATGTCTACCTATCATAGTTGTCAATAAGTCCACCTATCATAGTTGTAAATATGTCTAACTATCATAGTTGGCAATATGTCCACTTATCATAGTTGTAAATATTTCTACCTATCAAAGTTGTCAATATGTTTACCTATCATAGTTGTCAATATGTCTACCTATCATAGTTGTCAATAAGTCCACATATCATAGTTGTCAATATGTCTACCTATCATAGTTGGAAATTTGTCCACTTATCATAGTTGTAAATATGTCTACCTATCATAGTTGGCAATATGTCCACTTATCATAGTTGTAAATATTTCTACCTATCAAAGTTGTCAATATGTCTACCTATCATAGTTGTCAATAAGTTCACCTATCATAGTTGTAAATATATCTACCTATCATAGTTGGCAATATGTCCACTTATCATAGTTGTAAATATTTCTACCTATCAAAGTTGTCAATATGTCTACCTATCATAGTTGTCAATAAGTCCACATATCATAGTTGTCAATATGTCTACCTATCATAGTTGTCAATAAGTCCACCTATCATAGTTGTCATTATGTCCACCTATCATAGTTGTCAATATGTCCACCTATCATAGTTGTCAATATGTCTACCTATCATAGTTGTCAATATGTCCACCTATCATAGTTGTCAATATGTCTACCTATCATAGTTGTAAATATGTCCACCTATCATAGTTGTCAATATGTCCACCTATCATAGGTGTCAATATGTCTACCTATCGTTGTTGTCGACTTGTGTACCTATCGTAGATCTCATTGTGTCCATCTATGTCCTTATATATTCACTGATACTGAGTATTTTTGAAGAAAAAAAAACCATTTTAATACAACTATATATAAAGCTACAATTACAGCAGGGATTAACGTCCATTTACTGGCTCCTATTTATGAAGTAAATGATGAATTACTCCAAATAGCGTCTCAGGGACGTTTAATTCACTGTTCCAGCCGTTTTCGGATCGTGAAAGTGCGACGCACGGACCAGCATGCCGTACCATGAACCCAAAATTCGACTGAAACAATCTATATTAAAAGTCACATTTCTCTATGCAACAGCATTTGAAGACGCAGAGTTCCCTCACTCGATCTTATTTACCCGTCATCATTTAATTAGCCACGTATTTGTATTTTTTTTAAAAAGAAGAAAAATTCAACTTGAAATAGCCATCATTTCTTGCCACGTGGACGCGGTGTGATAACTAAGCAGTTAGAGGCCTCTTATCTCACATGTTGCGTGTCAGAAGTGTTATTTTACTGAATGCAGGACCACATGTTTGAGATTAATTAACGTATTAGGCTTAAGTAGAATAACAATGGTTTAATGAACTGAGTGGTTCTCAAACTGATAATTCTGCTGTTGAAAATTGTTGATTAAATTACACGAAATAATATTTCTGTAAAAAGTGTTAT